>JAVQJS010012460.1:0-13234 GCA_036024795.1 Galaxias rostratus | reverse complement strand
TAAAAAGGGTACATATACTCAGTGATGGGTGGCATTGTCTTTTCATTGTTTGACTTGAATCAAGCTTAGAGTAGCCTTCCATTAACTTGTCATATTTTGACACTTTTTATTTGCCCATTCCTGCTAACAAGAGGTTTGGAGGCTTCCTTGCTCAGAAACGCATTTTCAGTTCAGTCCACAATTTTTTTTATGTCTTGAGGTGTCTTGACTAATGTCTTGAGGTGTTGCTTCAGTATTTCTAGATAATCCACCGTCCTCATGATAACATATTTTCTGGGCACCAGCCTTTACCAGCAAAACACCCTCACAACATGGTGTTGCCACTCCCATGCTTCACAGTTGGGATAGTGGTTTTCCTCCATGCATAGCACTTGTTACGGTCTAACAGTTAAATTAGTTTATGACCAGAGAACACTCATCCAAAAGGCTAGGTCTTCACCCTAAAGATCACCAAAAAAAAGAAGTGCTTGCCATTTTAACAGACCAAAACCGGATAATAAAACGAGTTGCAATTAAAAGTCATAAAACCATTTACGATCCCGTGTAACCACCCTCTCCCATGCGGAACCTAATCCTAACTACCTCCCCTTTCAAATCGCAACACCAGGTTATGTGGGGTAAAATCAGCACACCTGCAACGGATTATCTAATTATTTTACACAAGACACACAATCAGCCAATAACCACAAAATAAAAACACTCAAAACCTCACTCAAAGTTGAACCAAACCACACATGCATATCAAATTGATGAATACAACTAAAACGTGCATATTTTAAATAAAAACCATGGCTGAGATATTCAAAAGACATCTAAAAACAGTGAAGTATCATAAGGCTGTTACATATAAACCTTTGAATCCTGACAGTGAAATATATTTCCTGATTGATTATTTTAAATATTACATCTGATTTGAACAACGTAGATACCAAAATTGCCAAAATAAATGTATGGTTACATGAAATAAGTTGACTTTTTCCGCCCCTAGATTGAATGTATGCGGTAATATGCCAAACCAAAATGAATACTTGTTAACACTTAGTGGTTGGAAGGGCCACATTGTGTGCAATTCAATGGAGTTAACTGTTTGCAGATATGGCACTGCCAATAATTTGCAACTTAGATTATTTAAAGAGAATCCATTATGTTCATACCCTTATTTAGGAGTTCTGCTAGAATATGTTTATGTGTTTAAATGTTCAATAAATAATACATGTTATCCAAACTGCCTGGATCTGTAGCACCTCTATTTAGCCGCTTTCTGAAACGCTACGTTTTAGCTGTTGTGTCTTTAAGGTGCCCCACCCCCCCATATTATCTGTTTACACAGCAAACCAGGGCTCAATTCTGATTCATTGCTCAGTTAACATTTTTTGTTTGGCTGTTGACATTGTTTATTAAATGTGGCCAATGTCCAATTCCAGTGTGAACTGAAAGGGTTAGCAAAGTAACTTCCGGTTTAACGTTCTGTTATCTGAACCATAACGTTGGGTCACTTTTTACTGGGGTTGATCGCCATAGTAACTTATTCTGCACAGTGCTCACACACATATAGCTTGCTTCGGAGCAGGTAACAGAGCAACATGTATTAAAACGCAGCCTACTAACAGATTAGTATTCATGGAAAATGGCAGTACCATTCCTGTAAAATCCTATTGACATTTGATGTGTTAGCAGTGAGAGCTCAAAGATAAAATTAGAGACTAACAGTTAAGTCCTGCTATTTGCAAAATGGTTCTCGCTCTGCATTCTTTTTTGGATGCTCTTTCAAAGCCATTTCGTTGGTCTATTAAGCCGTATTGATATCTTCCTCAAAAAGACTGATTAAAGCACTAAATAGCCTTGAAACCGGGTGGCCATATAATATTTGCGAGTAAGCTTCTACTTAGTGTTAACACTTCTATTAAGCCCTGCCAAATCCGCTTTCCCTATAATTTTGTATACTGCCTAAATTGAAGTGAGACAATTTCAGTTAAAATACAAGTAGCATTTCTAATTTGAAGTGTCAATAATTCGTTTAAACCCATTTCTAATGTTTTTGTTGTTTCATTTGTCAAAGTATGTCAGAAATCTGGCATAGGCTTAATGGTTACCTAGGTTACCGAGGTGTTCCAAATAAACCCATTTCATGATATTTTAGATGAAATGAATAGACTCATTTTGCTTTTGGGTTGTTACCTTGCTTTTAGTAAGTTAAAAACAGTTTTGTGCATATTAAAGGTCTTGAAAGTTACAAAGCCCAGTGTCCACACCAAAGGGAGCTATGCTCTCACAGAAAACGATGCCCCTGAACTGCCTGAAATGCCTATTTTGAAATGCTGTCTATGAACTCGAGCCTGATAGAGCGTTTTAATTTGACCTAATCTTGAAATTGTCCCAAATGTTCGATAATTAACGTTTTCTATGGCCTGTCTATTGTCTTCAACCCTCGCTAGATTCTTCTTCTTTCCTTCAATGTAAATAGTTTGCATTACTCCAGGAATCGTTTCAGCCTAAGTGCTAGATTTGATAAACCAGAGCTGATTCATTGAGTTGATAATCACCATTGTGGTACCACTTATGCTCAATTGAGATTGCTAGGGTAAGTAAAGCCAGATAATGAAAACATATATAATGGGTAAATGTGCTGTTGTTGTTATGAAACCCCCCAGATCTGAGCCACATGCGAGCTGATTTGAGCCACTTTTGCATGCGGTGTGAACATGCTTAAAAAAACTAGAAAGCTGCATTCATATGCTACTACAATTATGTTCATGTAAATATTGTATTGTTTTGTACATTCCATCCTTATTTATTTTAGGCACTGAATATCAAATTCCCTGTTACCTTTCAGATCACCATTTTTTAGCACTTCCTATCTCTTCCCAATTTTCAGATTAAGACCATACCTGTTGAAAGGTCTGGTTCAATAGAAACTATTCAAGAATATTTTTGGCTAATCTGTACATACTTGGCATCCCTCAATGGTTCCTCTTACCATTTTGTCTATAGCGTTCATAGTTGTCTTGCTTGTTAAAGAGGTAGTTAAACGTTTTGGATAATAATGTTCTGATTTACCCCTGGTCAGACCAGGTGATATTACTGTTATGATTGTATGTCTAACAGTGTGTTATATGGGTATGTAGGTAGGTAAAATCTTCTGCATTTGTTTAGCACAAAGACAGTAAGCCAGCAATGACTGGTAAAATGCTAGCATTATTATTATTATTTTAAAAGTGAGACGAACCCCTTTTTGTATACAATTGTTTTTCACCTAACTGGATGTTTCCTATGTTTAGGGGGCTGGGATGAGGACAACAAAGGGCAGAGCATATGGGATACATTCTGTCATGCAGAAGGCAAGGTATTCGCGAACCAGAATGGAGATGATGCCTGCAATAGCTATAAGCTCTGGGATAGAGACCTCAAGTGTATCCAACAGCTTGGTCTGAGCCATTATCGTCTGTCTTTCTCCTGGTCTCGCTTGATGCCGAACGGGACGACACATAATGTCAATCAACGAGGTATACTTGCATGCATGCTCTTATAATGTGAATTCTTTCGTAATTGGTGCTGGGAAAAAATCGGCACAAAATTAAAACAGCAGTTTGTACCGCATGCATTTCCATTGGCTTCTACTTCCTACTGTGACGATGTAGCTAAACAAAAATGTGTATTACCTTACATTATGATGCATTTTAAGGAAACCAATCTTACAGAGAGATATGGCTTGAATTGATTTACGGAGGGATCGCCCCCACTTGTCCTTCTTTCCTAACTTTTCCATACATTTTTGGGGGTTAAAATGATTGACGTGTAAGACCAGAAACAGTGTTAATATCTAAAAGATAATACCTGCCCTACATCTACCTTTTAATAAAGGCACAGACGTGTTCCCTGACATTATGTATCTGACCCTCAGGTGTTCAGTACTACAATAAGTTGATTGACGACTTGGTGGCCTGCAACGTGTCGCCCATGGTCACCCTTTACCACTTTGACCTCCCTCAAGCCCTCCAGGATAAGGGCGGTTGGAAGTCATCGGATATAGCTGACGTCTTTGATGACTACGCCAAATTCTGCTTCCAAACGTTTGGAAGTCGCGTGAAGTTTTGGATCACGATAAACGAGCCGTACGTGTGTGCTAAACTAGGTCATGAAGATGGCGTTTTTGCACCGGGGCTGAAAGAGTTGGGGATTTCAGCCTACCTGGTCGGCCATAACATGTTGCGTGCCCATGCCAGGGCTTGGCTTAGCTATGACACACTCTATAGGTCAAAACAAGGGGGCGCCGTTTCACTGGCAATCAACAGTGATTGGGCCGAACCGTTCGATCCAGCTAGCTCTGAAGATGCGTTGGCTACTGAACGTTACTTGGCCTTTATGCTTGGTTGGTTTGCCTGGCCTGTGTTCCTAACTGGAGACTACCCAGAGGTCATGAGGGCGTCCATTGAGGCTCAAAGCAAGAAGATGGGTTACGAAGGTGACTCGAGACTTCCCACTTTCTCCAAAAACGAGCCAGCCATTTTGGGCACAGCTGACTTCTTTGCCTTGAACTACTACACCTCTCGTAAAATCAAGCCAGGAGACAGTGGAAGAATATTAAGTATGAAAAGTGACATAAACGCAGAAGGAGTCGTGGATCCATCATGGCCTGTGTGTGGGGTGTCTTGGCTGGCTGTTGTGCCAGGAGGCTTGAGGAAGCTCCTTACATACATCAAGGTAACGAATGAAGCTCTTTATCATTCGACATGGTGAACTCCTTTTTATGGAAACAAACTAGGAACGCCCTTTTTTTCTGAAAGCAATACCACAGAGCCCTGATATCAAAGCCCAGACAACGTTCCACATCTTGCAGCATATTGAAGTTCGGTGTCATATAAACAAGAATACAAATGTCTCCTCTTCAGAAAGCCATTCTTCAGTGTGTAATATTGTTTACATAAATGGGGTACTTTTAGGGATGTCATCAGAATCAATACTTTTGTACCAAATTTGATGCCAAACTCTTAAATACGTGCTTGCTTTCTACACTACTGTAGGTACAGAGGTTGCAATTATAAAATATGTGAAGCAACGGGAAACGTTTGCTTTCTCTTGATGTTACCCACTGGTTACAAAACTGTAACAAATAGTTTTATGGCACAAGGAAGTGTGTCACTACATCAGGAAGATAATATCATACGTGCAGTGCAGTTGTTGAATTTGCAATTAACATGCAGTGACCACGAGCATTCTACATGTCGACAATTCGGTCACATATTACAGTAAGCCAACGGGAGGGGTTCTCAAAAGCATAGACTAAACTGCTGCTTTAATAGTTGCTTCTTTCAAATAGGCGACCTTTTTCATGTTTTGGCTGGCTACTGCATTTTTTTGCAGCTTTAGTTGTTTTTTCTTATACAAAGGAGTTTTCACTGGTATTGGTACTGACTACTAAATGTATGGTATTGTGACATCCCTTGTATGTGCATTTGAAGGTCTTACAGTTAATGTCTTACAGCCTTATAGGCTCACCATTAGTTGAACAAGAATCGATAACGAAACTATATGAAGTACTAAATTGTAGGATACCCAATGATTTGATCAGACCACATTTGTAGTTCTCTTTGTAGTTATCTTACTGCACTAACATTGTAAGATTGTGTAACATTTTAAATGTTTTCTAGAATCGACTAAATACGACTGGCTTGTGGTTTAGAACCCCTAGTTTCACTGTAAGTTGTATGCCGTGTGATGAATTTTTCAGGACACTTTCCACAACCCGGCAATCTACATCACAGAGAACGGTTTCGCTCAGGTAGGTCCAGTGGAACTAGACGATGTTCAACGGTGTGAGTTTTACCACAACGTCATACAGGAAGTAGCTACAGGTCAGTCCAATTGGCCTTTTCTGGAAAAACAAAGCTGACGCACAATCAATTTTATTTTAATTCTATCTATTTAAATCTAATAATTTTAAGGTTTTCAAGGTTCAAATTTAGCGGTTTCTACATTTTACTTGTCAATTGAAAAAGCTGCATAGTTATGCCTTTTCATTAATTCACTGATAATCATATAGCTATTTTCAATATAATAATATAATATAATATTTATGATAATAATATAATAATTTATATATAATATATAATTCAATTGATTCTCCCAAGGTCCCAAAAATGCATGTCCTAAACAGAAAAGGGTGAAAGAAAACTGTCTAAGAAATGCCCCTTGATGTAATATTAAAGTGTTTTCAGTGCAAAACTGCTATTAAGCCATCAAACTGTTGTATGATTGTGATGTAAGCTAGCCCTATTAATGTATTTCATTGAGACCATTAACATGTTTGTTTCTTTCTTCAGCTATTCAAGTGGACAAGGTCAACGTCTGTGGCTATTTTGCCTGGTCACTCCTTGACAACTTTGAGTGGGCTGATGGATTCAGCGTTCGATTTGGACTGTTCCACGTTGACTTCTCTGATGCGCAGCGTACACGGACCATATACCGTTCTGGAAGAGAATATGCAAAGATAATCTCCCAGAACAGGTCTCATGCCATTTCAGATTTCCATAGTGCATGATGTATATTTATGTGGAATAGATGTCTCTGACTTCTAGAAAATTATAGAAGGTTCTAGAGTAGGTGGTGTTCCTTTTGAAATAACTTTTGATTATAGATATAGCAGTATTGCAGTGTAATGGGAATCACTCTTGCATGGTAATTACAATGCACCAGAATATTAAACAGCCAAACAATAACATGAGTTTTTTGTTTGTTTGTTTTGACTGAAATTTCACCTCCTGGAATGTATTTAACTCCCCTGGGTGTTCCCGTCAATCCTAATCAAGAAGATCAAGTAATTTTAAGCCTTCAGGACCAGGCTGTTGCCTACATACCAAAACAGATTAGGCCTTATCACAAAATACGGTATTATGTAACCATTATCTGTAGAATAACTTAAGTAGGGCAATTTTATCAGTAGGTTACATACGGGGCAAAACCGTTTCTGGAATAATTTAAGGATTCATTGATGCACTGATGAAAATATTGTAAAACATTCATTCTGACCACTTTTATTGAATCAGACACGGCTGGCCTTAATTTGAAAATGTAATATAGGATTAGACTGAGAGGCTGTGAAGAAAATTGTGGGCAGAAAGTTTACAGGAAGTTAGATAAGTGATTCTTACAGCGAATACCTATAGAATGTTATCAACATTGGAAAGTTTACATAAACCAGATTGAAGCAACGGATTAAAGCAGAATTCTAACTTTCCTTCGGTTTCCGTTCACACTGCAAGCAAAAGTGGGCCAAATCCGAGCAAATAACATACTGCACGGACGAGTTTAGATATGTACCGTAGATTGCCATGACGACATACCTCGGGTGAAACGTACCTCCAATTGAAGTTGGGAAGTTGCCCTCAACGTTACCAATTTACTCCTGAAGTAAACAAGATAGCCTATGTAGATCATAGATGAGGCCTTATTGGGAAAATGGCCATGGATTGAAAATAACGTGATTAGATAAACAAAAACATTGAATCCCAGAAATAAATCCAAAGTGATTCTTAAAAAGCTTTCCACTCGTACTTGTCGTTCCAGAAACTATCAGGTCCCTATATTTTGATTGCAAAAAAACCGAATCGACAAAGCTTGTTGACAATTAGGAGGGCATGTAGTTGTCGAAGTATGCCCGGTTTCAGTGCCTCTAACGGATGCGCATACAAGGATTGACCAAATGTATAAAGTAAGATGAGGTTTTGAAGGCGAAGGTGGGTCCCACCAAATGTTGATTTGATACAAATGTGCTGTTCCCTCACTTCGTATTTCATGAATTAATTAAAAAATAAAAAGATTTGGAATTTAATGTGTTTCTTTTCTAACTTTAAACTGTCATACTAACGTTTTTGCTAGACGTATACCCAACACACCTGTCTCATTGACTGATGAACCATGAACTAGTCTGCATACATTCTTTGCATTCGCCTTAGACTGAATGAAAGTGTGAAATTCTAACTGAAGAAGGATTCTTGGGAGGTTACAGATAAATGCATTGATTAGGGAAAGTGCGCAAAATCAAATCCAAGTGTCTGGATTTTCCAATACCACACCACCCAGGCACTACATAAAAATGGCCATTCCTCAAAACTCAGCATGTGAACAGAAAGTAGACTAGCGAGGGAAGCCACAGTGAGGTCAACAATCACCTTGAGGGGGCAACATGGTTAAGTGGCCGAGAGAGGAGTGAGTGTGCCCCAGTGGCAGTCAACCATATCAGGACTTCTACAAAATGCTGGTCTATATTAGAGTGTGGCTAGAAGGCCTTTGCTCGAGAATAACCATATAAACGCACGTCCTAGTTTACTGCATCGTGCAACCATATTACTGTTGTCTTCTTCTCTTTCGTTTTAGCGTCAAATGTGATATAACAAGCCGGTATAAAGTTGAGTCAGATCGGTAGAGTTGTTTCATACGTAAATTAGTATATTAGACTAGAAATTAAGGCTTCAGCCCCCCTCGACCCTGCATAGGATAAGCGGTTCTGATATGGATGGATGGATATCGCGATAGCTGATCGATAACTACAGTGTTCTACCCTGTGCAAAGCAAGACTGAATTGGCTAGCAAGCCTCTCAATTGAGAACGAACTCGCTCGGAGCTTGGACTTTAAACAACCAATAAGTGACTTTGTCTCAAAGAAACCTGCATTTTCCCTTTGATTGCACAAAAGTCAGCATAGTTCTAAAAACGGCAAAATTATGTCCTATGCCCTCACATTCCTACCGGCGGCCCAGCGCATTCTTAACACCACCGTTGCCTCAAGAAACACCATCCCAACAGTGAAGTATGGTGGTGGTAGGATCATGCTGTGGTGATTCTTTTCATCAACAGGGACTGAGCATCTTGTTAAAATGGAAGAAAGAATGGATGGAGCGAAATACAGGGAGGTACTGCACGATAACGTGCAAAAATGACTGCTTAACACGGGTTATGGTTCTTGAACAACAGTTTTCGAACCATTCTATAGTTCTTTTTGGGTGAGCTCGATTCTCATCATGCATAAGCTTTTTAGTACAGGAGTGTTTTTATTTTTATGGGACCGCACTGACACCATGTGGAGCAATAAGAGTACTGCAGCTGTGTAAAATAAGAAGTGTCATGGATCTTCAAACAGTATGGTGTCAGAAAATTCATTTTTATTTATAGAAACTTTTAATTTATTAAAACATTGCACTCCATTGATCCTACGCTAAGCAACTAAAGAAGTTCACTGAACATAATATATTATATTTTATACAATTAATATCCATGCCCTGATATGAAGATAAATATCATTAATTTTATTTCTCTTTGTTTGCATTACTAAGAATAGTGTATTGTGACTTTCAGTCGACTAAGTATTTTGTTTTCAACAGATGTGAAAAATGCCCTCATGGCCCTCCTCTATCTACGTCAACAGAGTGAATTTCTCTTTTGTCTTATGATGAATAACAAGCAATTGTGCAACCATTAATAATGTTGGTGGGGGGGGGGGGGGCTGTATGTGTGGAGATTTTTCAGCATTTTTAAATGCTCGCAAAAGTGGAACGGCTTGTATTCCTCACAGTGAGATTGGTTAAGCTCTGCAAATTGGCTTCGAATGTTATCTAACCTTCAGCGATTGAAAACCATGTCATGTTATGATGTGGCAGCAAGTGAAGTCACGACGTGTGTAATAACGTGTAATAACTAATTACAGCCAAATCACTTAGTTCAGCTCAAACTGAAACACAGCGTCACAACCCCTCCGACTGCTGGAGACTAGAGGTGCATGGAGACAGGCGTGCCACTGAGAACACTGAGAACGAGTCATGGATGGATTTAGTGAAATACTTCTATCTAGAACAAGACGCTCCGACATTAGTCTCCAAGAATTTAGTTCAGAATGAAGCAGAGGGAAGATTATAATGCAAGAGTGCCAAACTTCTATTTTTCTGGTGATTAATAGCTGTAGTGCCAGATTTTTTCTGTTAAGCTCCACCCAGGACTTTGAATAATTCCCCTATCTGTCTTTCGTAACTGATGGATTTAATCTTTCCCTCTGACTAGCCTAGTGGTAGCATCTAGGGCATGTAAGCCAACCCAACAGCCCTAATTGATTGCATGCAATATAGGAAATGCACCCACTCATCCCTTAGGTAGCTAGATTAGCCACTTCTGAGAGTTAAGGAATAAGTCTGTTTAACAAAAACGGAAACATTCATTAACATTTAAATAATTTTCTCACCAAGTCCTGTTTAATAGCCTGGCCATTCAACATTAATGCATGTGGGGCCAGAATTTATTTTAATTAGGATGTAATGTAGCAAGTCGTTTCTAAAAGTGCTTTCCAATTAAGCTGCAAATATATCACGGGTACAGCTAAGTTACTTCAACAAAAATGTGTATGTTAAATTGTAACATTCAATCACAGACTCGTGGCGATTTGTGAAGAGGAACATTCTTCCAAATTAGCAGGGGGATGCCCATTAAATTTGACCATGGCAACTTATATTTCGACAGGCGATATAAAATATGTAGGGACCGGGGGAACGCAGTTACTCATTATACGTTTAATGAATAATTGAACTGCTAATTAACCATCTGTAATATAAATTACACACCATTCCCGATCTTGTGTATTGGCGGAAAGCTTACAGTAACAAATGATATGACTGCTGGAAAATAATCACCTTTTCTATTTACAGAGTATCTTCATATGCATATTCCCTGGAGGAACCGACGTAATTAGATTGTTGCTTTATATCAAGATCAGGAGATTGGAGCAACCTCTTTTGCACCGACAACTTTTTGTTTGGTGTTCCTATCTCTTCCTCTCGATCTAGTGCTCTATGCACCAGACCTAAGTGGTGACGCACCAAAGGCCAACTGATGCAGTTTTCTTTTGCCGTATCCGCTTTCGCCTCCTCATTCTCCCTGTCAAACATGCTTTCATTCGCACTCTTTAGCTCATCGTGTTCTCCCTTCCAAATCACATTGCTAATTTCCCGCTGACAAGAGAGCAAGGGGAGAGAGAGAGAGAGAGAGAGAGAGGGAAAGAATCACAGACAAAACTTTCTAAATCCCATTGACCTACTTCACCAGACATTTTGCTGGATATTAACACAAAACGATGAAGTAACAGCAAAAAAAATAAATATTTTATGAAATATTCCTCACAAAACAACTCCATACCCGGCACCCCTCCCCCACCGCCTCCCTTTCTTCCAGCTAGAAGCCATTTTTACCAAAACCAATTTGGGCCTGTGCGTGCACCATATTACACTGGAGGATGGAGGCTACTGCGTGCCATAACTGGCTCTTTGGAGCGCCAACTCTATTTCTGTATGTGGCATTAGAAGCGTGACATCAAGGCTCTAAAGCACTTTGGTTTAGCCCTGTCGTTGATTTATTTATTTATTTACTTATGGAAATCGGGAAGAAGGGGGAAATAAAAGGACAAGATTGAGTGGACGAATATTGGCTCCGAGAAGACAGGAAGCCGAATTAGCCGCACAGAGAACTGGAGAACAAGAGGGAGGGGAAAAAGGAACCAGCTTCAAAAGTTTTTTCGTCGTCAGTCTCCCCCAAGAGAGTGAAAATGACCTCGCTAATGACTGTTGAAAATCTAACTGTCCCGTGTGTGACGGCACTCATGACTGGCGGGCGGGGGGTAGGGATGTGGGGGGGCGGGGGGTTCACAGACCCCCCTGAAAAATTGAAAACGTCTAGAATATTCAGCCGCCCCTGTGCGCACAGTGGGTGAGGTGTGCTGAAATTGGTATTCAGGTTGTGTGTGTGCAGTGGGTAGGCCCGGCAGGGGGGGGGGGGGTACAGGAAAGACCCCCTGCAACTGCGTGAAGTGGCCAATGAGCCGTGTGCTTTCTCTCATGGGAGAGGGGGGCACCAAACCACAAGAGTACGCGTGTCACACCGCCGCCACACTCGCAGAAGCTCAAAGTAAAGTAAATTCAAAGTTGATGACGGCAGGCGGGAATCAAAGCGGAAAGCAGACCGTGTTGTGATGGGCCTACCCGGGAAGTATCCAAACAACTCCTCCCTAAGTCCTTAAACATTCACATACTAAAAGTTATCATTATTCACAGCATACCTGCCACCAAGGAGAGTTATTTTAAGACTTTGTTCATGCCAGTTGTCCAACAGTACTTGGCGCTAATCATCATGGGGTGGGCTCTCTTCTTTGGACTTTTGTTTCGTGGAACGGACAGAATGAGTAAGGAAATGCAGATGCAGCGTTCTCCTTGCGAGGGAGAGAGAGAGAGAGATAGAGAGAGAGAGAGAGAGAGAGAGAGTGAGAGAGCAAGAGCCAGCTCAGGAACGGGGAGCAACACAGTGCGCTCGCGCTAATTAACTCTAAGTGTTGTACGACACCCACGTTGTCACTCAGGGTTTGAGTGGCGCTAATGAGAGAATTATCTAGCGCCCGACCCTGGTAATGCATTTCAATGAACACCAGCTGACCTGACCCTGTGAGACGACTTTTTTAATCTCAACCACTTAATACCAATCAGAGCGGCTTTCACACGATCCTACATTTTGGCGCTGCTCTCCGGCCTCTGACGCCGCTGTTCGTCCTGGGTTATTGACCCAGGGGGGAGGTGCGTTCGAGAGCTTGAAGGGCCACTTTTATGCATCGAGCACGGATCTTCACGAGGGTTCAAGTGGACGGTTCGGGGGGCGTGACAAAAGGGAGAAGTGCACATCAGTAGGGAAATGGTGACGGTGTGTACGACTGTGCGTTAACTCCCTTTTCCTGTATCGGAGTTAAGGATTAGGGAGGTAAGTATTTCACGAGTTTAAGGAAAAACTGACGAAATGGCTTTTTTTCTAGGATGAATGTAATTATCATCATGTTGGCGTGTAAAAGATCATAAAAATGCAATGGGCAAAACAGTATTTTCCAATAAAATTTCACAAGGGTTGGGAAGCTAATAATTATGTGCTGGTATTAGTCATTTAATCATTCCCTCATGATCTATTAAGCCTGCGTTTCTAATTGGAAAAGCTATTGTAGATACGTGGCAAGAGAATTAGAGAGCTGCGGTGTTGGTTTCTGAAGTTCTGAAGTTAAAATGCATTCA
The DNA here is from genome assembly GCA_036024795.1 of Galaxias rostratus. Classification (NCBI taxonomy): domain Eukaryota; kingdom Metazoa; phylum Chordata; class Actinopteri; order Galaxiiformes; family Galaxiidae; genus Galaxias; species Galaxias rostratus. The sequence goes on along the minus strand of JAVQJS010012460.1, from coordinate 152 downwards.
AGTTCTGCTAAAAGAGAAATAACAACTTCGAGGTTGTTACGTACGCTCTTTGTAAACACGCAAGGTGTTTACCTTATTGTTACGTGCTGCCATGTCTGTCTGTATGTTGTGTATGTTTCTCCCTCTATTCTCCTCACTGTCCTCTGCCCAGG
>JAVQJS010012435.1:0-16502 GCA_036024795.1 Galaxias rostratus | reverse complement strand
CACACACACACACACACACACACACACACACACACACACACACACACACACACACACTCACGCACGCACGCACGCACGCACGCACGCACACACATACACACACAAACTTTCACAAGGAGGATTATGAGCATTTGCAAAAGCAAGCACAAAAACACACACACACACACACAAACACACTCAACAGGATACACATATGACCTCAGGCAACCAAACCTCTCCCCATCTCCCAGCAGTAGGCCACACACATGCTGCAGCAGCGTGGCAGATCAATCCAAACCACACTGCGGTGCTTCATCCCAACCTGGGCTCTAAAGCTGACACGACACAATGCATCTAGGCCAACCCTGTACACATCCAATCCTTCCCATATCCCTGTCTGTGCCAGAATAAGAGATCAAAAGGAACTCCTAAGGAAAGCGGAGCGCGAGAAATGTGCGGCAGCAGGAGGAACTAAGTTAACTGTCCTCCTAGAGGAAAGCCAGAGGAGAGCAAACGTCTCACCCCACCGCGCTGTTGGAGAGCCGAAAGTTCCTGTGTGTCCCTAGAACAGCAGCCATTTCTCTCTGCATTTACCTCTCTACCTCTCTCTCTCTCTGGAGCTGTGCCTATTGTTGTGATCAGCGGTAGTTATATAGAGTGCATCCTGGCCAGCACGTCTGTCCTTAGGCAAACAAAGAAAGTCTCAAAATAAACCACACGCAAGGCCATTAAGGCCCGGGGGGGCGGCATCGATCCCTAATGGCAGGGGGGCCGCATTGAGCAGCCACCGGGGCCACTGATCACGGCTTGGACCCCTGAGCACGTTCCCCGTCTCTCACTCACGCATTGCCAGACCGAGAGTCTGGCAGGCCCACCGGCGATCAGCGCTCCCCCACCCCCTGACCCTACACTTTGGCTCTCCTTCTCTACACCTTCCCTTCCCCGCCCCCCCCCCCTCTCATTGTGTTTGATCTGTCGGTCGTTATCCAGCGCGCCAGTGTTTCATCACGCAGTCCCCATCGACCGGAGCGCGCTCTCTGCCTGAGCTCGACGTGGACTCCCGCCGTCTGACTGGCGCTCAATTAAAAAGTCAGCCGCGATTGCCATCGACCGCCACGTCCTGGTGCGTCTGCGTGTGTCAGGGTGTCAGTGTGTGTGCGCAGCCGCGATACACTGGAGTGGGCTTGAGAGCATACATTTAATGAGACCCAGCATGACTGAGGGAGGGGCGGAGGGGGGTGGGGGGGCGTGCTTGTTTAGCTTGTTAGCGCTCATTTGTAGCCATGGCGAGCACTCCTCGCCGGTAACAAATGGGTCAGGAGTAGCAGGCGAGACAGCCGAGGGACCTGCTGTCTAGAACGCTATCTCCATCAAACCGACTCGGCTGATCGTTCCCAGCTCCCTGGAAAAGCGGGCCTGTATTTACAGTACACAACAGGTCAAGGTCAATCTCCTTGGCCGATTAGGTTTTTGCGGAGCGATGAGGATAGGAACAGGACAACGTAAACACGGGCAAGCGACAGATAAATGATACAAGTGCAAAGAGCAAAAATGAAACACAGCAAAGTAATGGTCGGTCTGTCAACTGGGACGGCAAGCACAGCACGCATAGAAGTGGACCTCCAGGCATTGAAGTGGTCCATGTGTGGTCCACATGTGTGTGTGTGTGTCCAGGTGAAAGTCAGGGGCCAGCGGGCCTGTGTTCTCCCTGTGTGGCCTCACCTCCTCCGGGAGGCCCACGGCCCCGACAACCACTACTGAGGGCCTCCAAGCCGCGTGTGTATTCGGGGGACCACATGCACATAAACCCACTGTATTTATAGCCCTGACTCAGCGAGGGCGACCACGGCACAGGAAGGCAAACCCATGCATGGAGGGAACAGATGTGGCTCCCAGGTGAACGGGAACATCGGAGGCGCGTCTAGACCGGCGAGCTCCCGCCTAATCGTCTAATCGTCCCCCCAACCCCCTCGTTAAATGTAGATGGAAACTGCGGCAGCTCAAAGCCCTCCGCCAGCGCCCCGTCGCACCTGATTAGCGCGCTCGCTCGCGCCGGTTAGCGCGGCCTAGCTCGTGCCTCCACCTGCAGCGAACGTCGTTAGGGCCCCCGTCAGGGATTCATTAGCCACTGCCGTGGTCGGTGTTGAATTAGCGCTCTGGCACGCTCCAGCTCGGCGGGAGACGCGGCGTGGTGTAGAGGGGAGAGCACTGGCGGGCGGAGATACTGCCTGGGGCCGCTCGTGATCACAGGGTATCAGACGCCGCCGCAAAACGATTTCTGATATGGACTCGTGAGGAGGCAATTAAGGCTCACACCTGAGTGATTGGTGGTGTGCCTGCAGCAGGTTAGTGGGGGGGGGGGTCCCACGTAGAGGCCGGCACGATCATGAACATGAAAGAGGAGAAAGGAGGAGGAGGAAAAGGAGAAAGAGGATATAGAGAAGGCCAGCTGGAATTACATATTCCCTGGGTGCCTAATCATAATATGTAATTTCTTTCTTTTTTTTTCGCCATGATTCCATCAAAGCACGCCCCAAAGGGCTGGCTGCAATCAAATCCCTTTCCTGCTCCTTTTTGCTCACCAAAAGCAGACGGCTAGGGGTAGGGGAGGAGAACACAAAGTGCATGGCTCCTGTGGCACATCCGGACGCATGTGCGCCATCCTAGCTGTCCTCTGGAAAAACAACACATTTGCATACTGCAGCTAATCTGACATGGGAGGCTCGTGAAGCATAGCAAGATGGCAGAGAGAGAGAGAGAGAGAGAGAGAGAGAGAGAGGGAGTAGAATGAGATTGAGTGAAGAAGAAGAAGAAGAATTCTTCTAAAAATAATGTATATTCTAAAAAGGCCTATGAGGAAACATGGCATGGGGTTGACATGAACAAGGAACCATTGCTTGAATGAAAGTCTCAATGCAAAGGCAATGCCACCTGAACAACCGGTATTTTTTTAATAAATATATAAACTAATACAATCTAAATAATCAACTAAATAAATACAAATTGAGATTAGGGCTGCAAACTTTATTTATATTGTTTCAGTCTGAAGTGTAATATTTTACAGTGTCAAATGGACAAACAAAATATAATTTAAAGTGCAATAGATTAACAATATATTAATAATGATAATATAGTTTATGATAATAAACAGTAAGGACACACGAAGAGTATAGACGTGACGTTAGGTTCTTGATATTTGGGCATAATTGAGTGATTTCCATTGCTTATGCCATCGTGATCATTACACTTCATTAAAAATAATACTGCCACTAAATGATGTCTCTTACTATGTCTAGCTAGACACTGGCCTCAAAAACCATTATGAGGCACCCAATTAGCAACTGAACATCAGTATCCTGTTGGCACTTATAAATTTAACTAATCCCAATAAAATAGGATCAGAGGTAAATCTCCAAGCATCTGTGCAAAACTTACAAAAGGTCAGGCAAACAGCACATGTGGTGGCAGAATGTCACCAAGCATACTCCTTAAAAGGGAGCTGCTGCCCTAGGCTACATTTGCAGGTGGTCGATTGCCTGGTCTTCTCAGAGGTTAACTCTTAGGGTGTGCTAAAAGCTCAGGGTCTGAAAGGGAGGCCTATCATCAGAGGAGGGGGCCTTCGTGCCAACAAGACCCAGATAATGACAGTCCTGACCTCAGTTAAGCACATAACGCAGCCAGTGCTCTCAGATGTGCTGCCCAGAACAATGTAGAGGGAGCAAGGACAAGCCACGCCAGGGCCACAGCTGGGATGTACCATACCAACAAGGCTGCCATCTTGATTAGGAGCAAGTTAACCTTTCGATATAAGAAAAAGTGAAGAGATGATATATATTTTCTTTAAAAATCCTGCTTGAATGCATTTGCTTTGAAACATTACGGTAGGAGTAAACCAGTACAGCGGCTACAGACCTTGATGTCTATTGCAGATCATCAGATAGAAAAACAGAGGAAAATGAGGTTTGGCAGTGCCACCATGAGGTGGTGGCTAGATTTTGTTTGTCTTGAGGCAACCTGGAGCCCTTCCAGACTGCCCCTCTTTTGGAGTTCTGTGAACTGGAGATGAGAGGAGTGCTCCCTCTTTCTGTGGGCCCCAAGTCAGTGTATCTGCTACAGGGTTCAGTGGACCTTGAGAAAACACCAGTGAATCCGTCAGTGTGGCCCCCCAGCCCCCGGGGGACAAAGTTGGCCGGCCACTTCTGAAACTCCAGTGACCCAAGGCATGAACCCTGCTGCTCTCCATTCCCTGCCCTACGCTGCCACTGGAAATCTATGACCCCGGGAGCATCAGGAATCACACACTTGCAAGGCAGCTTCAAAAGCAATGGCAGAGACTGTCATGTTAGTAAAGTGTGCTGGCCTTCGGTTGACTGTGCTTAAATAACCATGTCAAATACCCAGATTATTACCATGAAAATAAAAATAAATTTGGCTTTTATATAAATATTCAACATTTTAAAAATATTACCAATTTTACATATACTTATTTATTTTTATTTTATAATTAATTTTTTATATTATTACAAATATTTTTATTCTATTGCATCCAGGCCCAGATGGCCCTTAATTGGCTGGCGAAGGGAGCAAGGGGTTCTTCTTTGAGGCGAGAGTGTGTGATTGTTGGTGTTGAATTGCTGCTGTGAAAGGCTGGCTGCGTGATGTAGAGATGGAACAGAGTGAGAACAGGTCACACAAAGGAACCAGCGGACATGCGCATGGGGGGCCAGCCGTGGGGAGAGACAGCCTGAGACGTTGGCTTCCAAAGACAGATAGGAACGACTGCTATGCGTGTGGGAATGCATAAAGTGTTTGTTTAGATGGAGTGTCATGCTTGGTTGCGGGCTGTTGTCAAGTATGTATAGACTGCAATAATTTCAATTGTATTTTCTCTACATTAACCATTTAATAAAAAGGTGAATCACGCTGCCTCAGAAAAATAAAATACTGCATTTTCCTCATATGTACATTAATGGAGAGGTAAATTTGAACATATCTGTGAGCTCGGAAGCTTTAAAGATTATCATTTTGTGACCTTGAAGCATCCCCCCACCCACAACATGAACACTTAACGCAATGAATTAAAGTTGAGCAGACTTCCGTTTATAGAAAAATGTTCCATCTTTAGGGCTCCAAAAGGAGAGATATGACGTGTAAAGATGAGGACCTACACCAACACTACACTAGTGCAACACCTGTAAAAAGATGTCTTCGCGAGCAAAAGGCAGAATTAACCTGTGTCAAGTTGGTAGGCCATGTGAGAGGTTGAGGCAGCCATCAAATCAACAGCAGTCCAATACAGGATCCTATTATCAATGACACCGAATGGCTGCCCCCGACCAAAAGTCCCCAGCACCAGAAAAGTTCAGGTGTTGCTTGATTCATTAGTGCCTTTGTCTGTGCCGAGGTGACGGCTCTTCTGTTGTCCAGAGCCGGGCGGAAACCAGAAAGTCTTTTCTACCTGCCAACACTATGTCACTTTAATTTATTTTTTTGACACACCGCCTTGACACCTGGGAAAGGTTTGAGAGAGCGGGGTAGCAAGGGATCATGGAAGGGCCCTATTTAAAGGGAGTGGTTGACATCACTGACATTTCTTCCTCCTCCTTTTGCAGCCTCAACATCCTCTCCTTATTAGAATGGAAGAATGTGTCACATTTTATGCAGTGCCGCCGTGCGTTGTTTGAAAGTGCAGATAATGATCAGTCATAACTCAGTGTTCCTTAACAAATTGGTCAGCCACTGACACTATCACCTGCGTGTTCGGAAATGATCAGAGCTGGCCATATCAGCGACTACAGATATTAAAGTTATTCACAATAATTGAAATTAAAGATCCAATCTTTCCTACATTATTAATGACTCAACTCAGGTGCCAAAGTCTCTGCGATAATTATATTATTGTTGCTAATCCACTGGTCTCAAGGACTACACATACATCCAGCAAAATTATGATGATGTACTTTTAGTATAATGTAAAGTATTTAATGGGATGGACATAATGCAGGGACAGGCCATAATAGCTGTCAATTGATACACAGTGTGAATAATGTAATATGCCCCTCCCTCGGGGAGCTGATCTCCTTTGCTGGGTCATTGGGAGTATTAAAAGGGTTAAGGGTGCACAGCAAATTTATTGTGGGTCTTCCAGCACCAACGGGCCTGGAGCACTAATGGATGACCTTGGGGTTTGGCTGCTCCATACTTGGGGAGATCATGTCTCACCACCCTCCTACTACCAGGATGACCCTGTTCCTCTTTGCCCCTGGCCTTAACCTTTTACTCACAGATTTTGACCAAATTATTAAGCAGACACCTGCTTTCCGGTGTTTGGCCGGAGTGGGGGAGAGACTGGCCCTGGTTACTTTAATTTTGATGTAAATGTGTGGTGTGACAGTATCCATCTCTCTAAAGACAGCCCATCTGTTTGCCTTCCCTGAAGCACGACTCCACTGGCTCTCCTTTCCACTCATAGCCCTGGTATCTTTATTCAAAGTTGACTTTATTTGCACATACACATTTCAATTCCCAAATTACAACAATGAGAAATCAATCGTTTATCCACATGGAATGGCTGTACAAACACATCCCCACCAAACAGAGTGGAATTTGATTTGTTTAGACAGGCGTATTATGGAGGGGACAGTTATTTGCCTGTGATAAACTCTGTCCCAGTAGCAGTTGGCTCCAAGGAAATTATTTGCTGCTCAGTCAGTTGTGAAAGATAGGTAAACGCACCCTAAAGGTGTACCTTTTGGAGGTAGACATGGACATTGCCTTAGAGCAGCTCCTAGTGGCTTCTTACAGAAGTAAGTAAATGATCAAATCAATCACTCAACCTCATAATGATTTATATAGATTTTTAACTTTCTTTTGTTTAACCCTAAATATACACACCAAATTAGCGCTACCGTACTTGTGTATATTAGCCTCTTTTTTAACTGAGTTATACGAGGTAAAATTGTTTACGAATGAGCAGCATCAAGGTCAATAATGTACAGTGGTGTACAGTGCACGATAATCAAACAACACGCACATATACACAGGCATTGACATAGGCAAAAGGTACTTTGACTTTCTTCAAAAAGAAACAGCATGCAAAAAAGTGAAACAGTTGTCCCCGATAATCTTTGTAAATGTAGTTTTCCGTCAAGGACATGGAGGCAAAGGCTACAGAACCCTTTGGACCTGAGGGGCTACCACGTGTCAAACTTCAGAAAAGAATAAGGGGGGGAAACACCCGGCCGTTAAGGTATAGCTTGGGAATGACACTGACCTAGGGCTGCCGTTTCGCATTGTCCCACCATCTGCACAAACGTGAACTTTGCCTTTAAATCCTGCCTTCTCAATTAACATGTCCAGCTGGGTGGAGAATTCCGTCAGCTCCCTAATATGATTACTGCCACAACAGACCGGGATATAAATATAAAAAAAAGGGCCCAGAGCTCTTTCGTAAGCTGTGGGAAAGAGCTCCTGCTCCTTGTGTCATAATGAGGTGCGCGCCCAGACAGAAGGGTCATTCGAGAGCTTGTGGCATTGCTAAGGTCTGTGCAGGACAATATGGAGGGAAGATAACTCTCTGGGGCCGTGTCCTTTTGTGAGCCCTCTCCCTCTCTTCTCCCCACTGGTAGTGAAGCTCAAGCAGCAAAGTAGCACCCACATGGCAACTTGATCACACACCGAAACACAACTGTGTCTCTAGCCTCTCTCCTTTGAGATATTCTAGTGGCCTGAGACAAAGCTTGTTTAGAATGCATCAAGTCTTCTTCCCAAAGGCAAGCTGTGCTGTCTTTGTGATAGCCCCTTTTACGGCATGAAGGACACTTACTTTTGCCTGCGCGTCCACGGGTGTTTGTGTGTGTGTGTGTGTGTGTGTGTGTGTGTGTGTGTGTGTGTGTGTGTGTGTGTGTGTATCTGTGTTTGCTTGTGTGAAAAATTTACTTTGCGGAAGTCTTTGAATGCAGGACATCGCTGTGCCGTACTGGTTAATCTCCCCCCACGGCTTTGCAGAAGGCAGTGGATTTATGAGTTGGCATCCTGACTGTCCAGTGCTGTTTGATTAGATAACAGGGGAGCTACTGCAGGCTTCAATGGTGTCCACCATGCTGAAATGAAACAGTTTGCTCTGACGGTGCCCGTCCAGTCTGCTTAGAACGCGATGGGGGTGACTGTTCAACAGTCTGACGCCGCAGGCTGCCAAGCAGCGTTCGCCATGGTGATACCACGGAAGGCACCAGCTTGCACCAGATGCTGGGAATTAGCTGTCCCTGTGACGATCACAGGTTGCGTCGACAGTTCTTGTAAAGACAGATTGTGTGGCATTGTAGGTGCTACTGACTTGCCAAAGAGAATGCCACCAAAAAGTCTATCTGGTGCACTTTGTACATTGCACAACTGAATGCTTATTTTTCATGTTCTTTCTCAGTTATGAATCTACAGTGTTCATCTCAATGCTGTCTGACTCCCTTACATGGAGGCAGGATCTATTCATTTTTGGCTTGGATCAAAGAGCCACTAGGTGTCCGAAGGATGCAGATTGGCTCATTATGCTTGGTTAACAGGGTGACCAGCTGAAGACCCTTTTGTGTGATTCCGACGCCAAAAGAGATCCAGCTACATATGGAAGGACACCACACAGGCATGGAGCAGGAAGCACACATTAGCTAGAACACAACAAGCAACTTTTGCGCACATGCATCAATGCATGGCGATGGTCAAACAGAATCTCATAAAAGGGCAAGTAATCTTCTACGCTTGTCGTAAACGTACACTGCATATATAGATTATACAAACCAACATGGACACACACATTAACCAAATTATTAGTAAATTCGTTTTGCTGTTTGATTGGGACTTAGCTGGCTACTGTCGTATCTTAAATAGGCAGCTGTTGAAACAATGGGACAGCGCCTAATACGACGTAGAAGATTAGACTCAAGTCATAATCCTTTACCAATGTGATTTCTTAAACTTCATTTCTCTATTCTTGGATTTAAAAAAAATAGCTGACCAGTGATTCCAACAATGTGAGCGATTTCAGAAAGAAAGGATATTTGTTTGCAATCTTCCCAGTGGTAAATAACGGACTTCTCTTGGCAAATGTTCATGAGGGTCCGGCAAGATCAGTCCATAAAATAATCTGCTGTAAACTTTATTATCCCTTTATATTTATTGTAAAATCTCTTTAGGGCCAAAAAAAACAATCTGATCATATCAAATATAAGTTGTCTCTGGCTTTTGTAATGCAGCAGCAGCGTTTCGGCTGGTTAAGCTAGCCCAAGCTATGCAATGCTAGAAGGCCTTTGTCCCCCAGAAGGCAATGCACTCGGGGTGCTTGAGGTGGATGTCACTTTAGATGCACATGCATTTGGGGGCAGCGTTGGGGGGAAATAATGTACAACAATGATATCTTTGATCATTGCAAGAACTCCCCGACATAGGAATTCTGTCGGGTGTGGTTATCATCAGCCCATTTTCTATTCCCCTACCACAAATCATTTCATGGCTCCTCCATGCCTTGTGCCAGAGCCAGGCTTCAAAAGCAATTTCAGGAGAAAAATAAGGTGCTTTTCTTCAATTTTCAAGCCATTTGTGTCGGGGTTAGTGTTGTTTACCTAGCTAGTACACTGGTATTTACATACCTCTTTAAAGGAAAAAAATGGCTTGGTATGATTTATGGACTGCAGCAGGAGCGCAATTTTCTATGTGGTGCACCTAATCTGGGAAGGTATGGAAAAAGGTCACATTGACCATACAAATAACACGGCCCTTCCACAGAGACTGGGTGGATATTTATTCTCTTTAAAAAAATGTCAGATCGGTCTAGAAAAGTTATGATATGCAGACAACACTGAACACCCTTGTTTTCAACTTAATAAAGGGACCAAAATTGAGAATTCACAATCTATTTAACAAGAGCTTTTCACAACAATCTGTGACAAAAATGCAGTCTGAAGTAAGATATTTGTACACAACTGTAATAATCCATGTTCAATCCAAGTGCTTACACATTACATAATTTTTTCATAAATATGAACAACCACTCCAAGAATTGGTCTATTTTTTGTGTGCATATTTTATCAGGAGAGAGAGAGAGCAGAAGGAGAAAAAGAGCAAGAGAGAGACATGCTGTCAGGTGTTAGGATCAATCCTATGTTTCAGAGTTGTAACCTTTAGCCTGTCCCTTGACTTTGGAGAGATTTGATACCATGGGATTGAAATAGAGATGGAAAATACATTTTGAAGTACTTAGCGAACACGATACCACTTTTGGCCTTTCTCTCCCTTTCACATTCACGGTGTGTGTGAAACCCATCTTTCTCTTGTGGCAAGTAGCATGAATTTGATCCACGTGACAGGAAAGGATTAACTTTTCTTGAGCTTTCCTGTGATTTATCGCCATAACATTTCATTGGTTACAAAGATGCCCATCATGCCTTGAAAACTGCCCATGCCCCGTTAACAATCAATGAAAATGCTTTAATTTAATATCCGTTATTATCCGACTCTGTCAATGAGCCCTCATTAATATTAACTTTGTCTTCTCGCTCTGTGGTACAACCATTTGGGGAGGACTTGTGTTGCTGTGAAAGAAGAGAGAGAACCCATGAAAAGGTCACCTGAATCCCAGAACCGCCGAAACACTAGGCAAAATAATAAAGGGCATCACAATCAGGCTATCAAATTGAGACGAGCCACTGGTGTTGAAATGACAGAGCCTCCAAAATGCATTGTGGAGGTGACACAATGTATGCATTATTTCAAATGAAACGCATTGTTTGCTGTTGGCCTCATTTCATGTCGTTTTAATAGCTGGGTTAGAAAAAGAGATAGAGAAGGGAGGCATTTGCATATTTGATAGGTTTGATGAGCGTTCTTTTGAATGGGCAAAGTTATGTTAAACGAACGTAGGCTTTTGCTAAATGTATTCCATAGAAGCGGCAACAACTAGACAAAAGTATATGTTTTAGGAGAAGGACATAAACGTGAGCAAAGATTCAACAATCTAAAAATGTACGTAAAGCAGCACATTACTAAAAATGCACAGATTTCTGTAGAACACTGCATTTAGGGATAACGTGTCAAAGTTCAGACTCATTTTCATGTCATGCATTACCAATATGCTCATTATTTACAGTGAGTGACTGTCCTAGAATGGTCGGACCAATTTATGGGGAAGCAAAGGATCAAGTTCAGGCCTAATGACAACCCCTGACTGACCTCTCCAGAGAAAACAAATGGAACCCCAAGGTGATGTTTCAATTTCACTAACCACTTGGGTGTCCTGGGGAAAGGAACAGATGTAGCCCTGAGGATGAGGAAGGGGTGAGCTGGAGGTCAATGTCACCATACGCCAAGGTTAGGGTCAGATAAGCAAGGCTAGCTCTGCCTCCTCCCAGGCCCAAAGGCCACAGGAGGGAGGAGTTGAGGGAGACTCTGGAGCCATGGATCAAGTGTTGTTCCAAGGAGGAGCTCTGGGCAGGGGCACCAGGGTTCATTGCTGTCATCTGCCTGGGCTATACAGTTGCTCATAGTGTCATCATCTGCTTTGGACAGTCATGAACAGAGCACTATCAAAATTACTGCTGTCTATCAACAGTGAGAATGCTGAGGGCATATTTTAAAATAAGGCTGCTACCCGGATAATGAATAAGTAAGAAAAACAACTGTTTGCACTAATTTATGTGAAATATTACAAAATAATATGGAATGGAATATTTAAAAAAAAATAAGATTATGGTGTATTCATACACTAAACAAACATTTTAGCCAGATTCTAACCTGCACTTCCCTTTGGAGTCAAAATGATTTTAAAGAAAAAAAATGCTTTTCCTGATCAATTCAATTGCCCATGTGAGTTTTTAATGAATTGCTTTAAAGCTCTTTATATATGTGCAAATATATACATTTTTATCAATTCAATCAACAGGGGCTAATTGCATAACTCTAAACAAATTGACAAACGTTGTTTGCTACGTAGCAAAATGTCAGACTAAGCCATTAGTTGCATTAGGAGATCCCAAGGTATTTCAAGAAAATAAATTAGCTTCAGCACACTTTTTTGACTTAATTAATAGATAACCTAAGTGATTCGTTTTAGTCCCTTGACTGGAAGGTAAAATAATAACTTACGGTGTGAGGTAGATTTGCAAAATGTGTTCAACTAGACAAAGGCAACAGCAGTGAGACAGCAATTACTGTCATATTCCTGGGGAGGAGGACACTAATAGGTAGAGTTTTTGCTGCAGATCAGATCATATGTAAATGTATCCTGATGGGTTGTTCTTCCCTTAATTAGAAGGAGCTCGTAGTTTGATAAACTCTTTGAGATTATGAGTCTTTTTGTGGTCATCTTATTACATGCTCACCGATTCTGCTGCTATAGAAGACTGTGTCATATGTAGATTACATACTGTATGATCGAATTGTAATATAGTAAGTTATACTTCTGCTAAACTGTAAAATTTGGATTTGATCCATCCCCTGGAATTGTCTACTAGGTCTAAAAAAATCCAGCAGGGGAAATTCAATACCTCTATTCATCAACGTAAACTCAATGGAATAGTGAATTACGCTTTTAGAAGAATGTTGATCCTCTATTCATCTATTATTCAGTCTTCAGGAGACAAACAATGACTGACCCCCATGTACTACAGAGAAGATTAAAGGAGGACCTAGACAGACAGAAACTAAATCAGTTTCACACTTCAAACTTCAGATCAAAGAACACCACAAAACATCATACATACTTCTTGATATTTTTAGTAAAAATGCAAATTGGAATCACAGGCAAACGGTATAGGCCTATGTTGGAAACTAACACAAACAGAGCAAAACAGCTAAATATTTAATGAAAGGGATGATACAGGATTCCCATTTCATTCTATCAATACAAGTCATCCTGGGCATGGTACACAAAACCAAGAATGTAATACAAACAAGCAAACGTCCAAAACCAATAAGGTTCCATACGCAAATAGGCCTATCATTTTCATTATTTCTGCATGGCATCAAAGCTTTCAAATTATTTGGATGGAGGCCGAATGGTAATCGTGGAAGGCCAACTATAGTTCAAGTATTCTTTGGTTATGAGGTAAGGAGGTCAATATCCTGGTGTTTTAAGCCATGCATGAAACATGCACAGATTGAATTTGGTAGAGTATTTAGCACTTACAACGCATTTCCATCTTAGTAGAAGAACGGCAGGCACCAGTGCTTAGCCCTATGTGATGGTAGAACTCTGTTCTGATGCTTGATTTAACAGGATTGTTCACAGAGAAGCTGTTTTGAAAATGAGTACAACTTGCCTAATTATCAGACTGATCCCAAGCACTAGGATGGTGCATGTCAACTGTGTCGTTTGTAATGAAAGTGAGAAAGTTATATTAAAATATAGAATCAAGGTTGTCAGTAGAGACAACTAGTAAGGAAGACAGAGCCAGAGAAAGCGAGAGGGAGAGAGAAAGACGTGCCTCCACAAAGGTCACCCCTTCTTTGTAGTCAATAATTGACATTTAAATGTGCATTTCAAACGTCACTGATAATGTTACGCGAGATAATGGAGAGAGACCTGCTTCCACTGGCATGCAATTATGAGCATAATGAGATGCAAAAATGCAAATGTCTTTGTGCATGCTCCAGCCTCCTTTTGTGGGGTGCGGTAGCGTCTGTGTTCGATGATAGATGCCACGCTGGCAGTGGCAGACAGAATGGTGACATGTGGGAGTGGGAGCAAGCCCAGAACAGAATTGGGGCAAATATGCCACACACCCTTAAAAAAAAAAAAAGAAGCAAGTCCCACAACTGCCTTAGCAAATGCTTTTCAGAACGCTCTCCAAGTCTCTGCTTTGGTGTTGATGAATTGTTATAGACAAACGTCCAATTGGTGTCAATTCATGCAAAAAAAAGGATGCTCCCACTATAGTTGAGTGCATATAGCATTTTGGCGGCAAGTGCAACGTAATACCAGATCATAACACAAGTAAGAGGCACACTAATGAACAAACAAATGGTTATGCCTTTTTCAATTCAGCAAATACAACTTTTTGAATGCCCATGTCAGATGACTTTGAATGTGTAAAAATGAAGATTGTGTCATCATTGGTATGGTAAAAAGGCAATGTTTGCTGAAAATGCTGATCCTTTGAACAATGGCTAAATGCTCAGCCACGGCTGTGCCTGGTTAGTCTCATCGGAATACAGTGTGGGCCTTCCAGGGTTGAAGGCCAGTGACAGAAAATGGGAAGCAATTTTACACCAAATAATACACGGGCACTGAGACACCAGCTCAGAGACACCAGCACTGACATGAAATATGCCAATGATGGCACTTTTACAATCTCACGCACTTGCATTCAGTCAATGGCATAATGATTGTGGCCAACGATACACCTAACTTGAGATATACCTTCATGATTGCAATACAACTACTGTCAATCAATCCAAAAAAAATCGATACAGTGGATTTAAACACCTAACCAATTTTGTCCACTACCTTTTTTCCATGACAAAGCACTTCCTTAAAACAAATTAGAATGCACCTCTAAATATGCTAAATCAAAAGAAGAGCATGGTTTTTTGCAGATATTTTTTATATTTAATAAGCAAAAATAAATGACTAGCTACACTTATGCATTTCAATGAATATCTTCTACATCTACAAAGCATTTACAAAGTTATTTATAAGATAAATGGAAGTGGGTTTTAATCAAAATGACCTAACCTTTCATGTTAAAGATGGAATTGGAAACTGGATTACCTGAAACTAAACAAAGCAACTCAGGCTAAATTACAAAATGAAAACATTTTATATTAAAACCAAAGAGGTACAAAATACTAGAGTGTGACTGAAATGAATGATATTTTGATCACAACACTCAGACTAAAATGCAATAAAATATCAAAATGAACACTTCAATGCAAACCAGCATTCAGGCAATTGAGCAGATGTCATAACACAGCACACGATTCATTTATTTTTCAGCTCTCTGCCAACACATCACTTAGTAAACTATTTTGTCAGAAGTGTAAAATGAGGTGTGAGCTGTATTGCCATGAACCCACTCCACTCCCTTCAGACCTGTTCTCCACCCCTCTATCTTGGGTGGCAGATAAGAGTGGCACACACACATTTTACTTGCAGTCATGCTGTTTGTTAGAGGCAATTAATTTCTCTGAGGCCTTCGCTCTATTCAGCCTGAGCTTTTGTGCTTTAAATTCCACTATTCTAAGCTTCTCTTGTACCATGTAGGAGGGTAAGGGAGTGGTGGATAGGGACTGTGCCTGTGTGTGCATGTGTGTGTGTATGTGATCGAGAAAGGGAAAGTGAGAGAGAGGGAGAGAGAGAGAGAGAGCGAGAGAGAGAGAGAGAGTGAGAGAGAGAGGGGCAGAGACAGAAGCTTTGGATGACAGATTATCTTGGACCAGTTAAGCATGAAATTGCTCAAATGAGTTAAAATCCCTTCAAATAGCTGTCTCTGCACCTCATCACACCACTTCATAGACTCAAATATTTGACAATTGACAAAGATAAACTTAAAAGAGGTCTTCATTAGCCTACTACCATGGCAATCCTTTTCTCAGCTAAGGGAATACATTCACTGGATTTCTATAAGCCTTAAGAAAACTGTAGACAAGAAAAGAAAAGTGAATTGCTGTCATTAGCATTCTGACTGTTGTTGGACTGAACTTACTTTTCCTTCAGACCTTGGCCCCAAGTATCTCTTTGATTGCTTCATTAGAGATATAGCAGCCAAAACTTGCCCAGCTTGACTTTTAGGAGATAGTATGACTTATTTTTCCACCCCGCAGCTCATACTGTGAGTCGTTAGAGGATTTGCGAGGGTTCTTTTGAAGATATTCTCTTCTATATTCAATAAATACGAGGAGCCTCGCGTTCCCACAGCATTGGCGGGAGTTGGACAGCTTGCAGTGAAACAAAACAAAAAAAACTGAGCAGTGATGTTAAAGATCATGTAACAGAATGGACGCGCCTTCAGTCAGGAGACAGAGGGATTGTTATACAGAGTGACAGACACAGCAGCCCACACGCTCAGATCTGGAGAACGTGTGCGCTCCTCTTGCCAAGCTTTTTCACATAGCCACTGTTGCTCTAGGCCAACACTGATGGATTCGTGCCTGGGAGCGAGGAGCTGTTTCATGCCAAACTGTCTGAGGGTCTTGTAGTTTATTAGAAAGGATTGGTCTCGTATGTATAGTAGCCGTTTTCATTTTCCATTCAATCATTAGTCTAATCACTGCGGTAGACGAGGCTTTCATAGTGTTCATGATGACTTCAAAGCCTGCCATGTACATTCCACATTGTCTGTTTATGACAGGATTCCATAGGCCTGGGTCAAACCTCGACAGCATGAATACTTCATTACTACTTCTGTACCATCACCATTTCTGTCAAGATAAAATCTCAAATAATGAGCTTACACAAAATAATTTTCTGTCTGGGGGGGGGGGGGGGGGGGGGGGGGGGGGGGGGGGGGGGGGGGGGGGGGGGGGGGGGGGGGGGGGGG
>JAVQJS010012415.1:5000-11558 GCA_036024795.1 Galaxias rostratus | reverse complement strand
TGTTAATGAAAGTATGACAGCCAATAAACTGTAGGAGTTAACTTACTCCGAAAGATGGCAGTAATGCAACTTTCAAGGATGCAAACTGCCGGTAAACAACACTGAAGAAGAAGAAGAAGTGAACGGGTGAGGGCAGCAAAACGGTAGTGCTTCTATTCGGCTGCAGAGCCAAAAATAAGGAAGAAGAGTCGACATTGGCAGTGTAACGTCTTAAGAGGTCATGCAGTCGTTTTGAATGATTGACTGTATACAAATACATAAATATATTTAGTTTTCATCACCAAATTGACCATGAACAGACCTACGAATTGCCTAGAAGAAGCTCAGCTTTTCAATAGAACGGTCAATATTGTTGTTTGACGCGCATTGCATGGCAAGGTAAGTTATCATTCAAAGGCTAGATGAGTAGGCTAGAAAACCTCAGCCGCTACGATGTTGTCTTGACAGGACACAATTTATGAAATGGCAATTGAAATCGCAGTGTAAAAAACGTTTTGAAACAGTTAAATCACCTCAAATGTAACGTTTTTGTTTCACCTCGTTTCACCACATATACGTGTCAAAATCGATAGAGCTGCTTATTACATTTCGTTTTAAACGTGCGCAGGTTTTGTTCCAGCATGAACAAATCCTTATCTTTAAGCAGTTTGGGCAAAAAAAAGTATGCATTATTTAATATTATTCCACTGATATCCTCATTAAAGAATTTGTTCCTAGAACATGGACAAATAATTATTTCCATATACTTACTGTTTATAACATCATTATGTTATTTCCAAACTCGTCTCTGCGTGGTGCTTGACATTGAACTTTGTGTTAAATGCTTTGCTTTATTTAGGGAGAAAAAGGCTCCGATTTTGCTTTGCTCTTCGTAAGTCTTCCAGTCTTCTTGCCTACCTGTCCCCATTCTTTTTCTCTCAAACTTTTATACATTTTAAATACCCACCCGTGACCTCAAATGGAATATGCAATCAGTCAACAACTAGTTGATTTCAAATATGTGCTATATAAGTTACTTATGTTGCTTCTAATTTATATGCAATCTGTCAGTCGAGGCCTTTAATCTATGTAGTAGTCCAATGACTTTGAAAGATTGTCAGGAAAAAAAATCAAACATAGGCAGAAGAAGAACTACTCACTCAAAGTTTCCTACCTTCACTTCTTCCTGACAGCGGTAAAACACACATCATTTTCCACTGAAGTTTGCTAGTTAGTTTGATTCTATTTAAAATCAGGACTTTCCTTTTGTCTTTTGTTTTCATTTATGACCACCGAAGCGTTGCTTTCCTTAAAGATTGTGTAGAGTGCCATGATGTGTATTTGTGACCAAGGGTGTGTGCCTGAAAAATCAGTGCATTAAAAAAACAAGAAAACTTGGGGTGGGGGTCTGGGAAAACGATAACACAAATTTGAAGCATTTTCTGTTTTACTTAACGTTTGTTTATGAAAACAAATGTACACTTTTTAAGATCTAAAAGTGACAGTTTTAAAAAAGTTTTGAATGTTACTGAGTTGATACTTCTATTTAGACAAACAATGCCCTCAGAAAGCTCAAACCGCATATGGCCAACTTTGACATTAGTTTACTTCTTTGTCTGGGAAAATAATGTATGTATTGCTACAGATACAGGTATTTTACCTAAATTAAGGCTAAAATATGAATTACATGTATGTTGAAAAGTGGTTAGCACTGTTGCCTCACAGTAAGAAGGTTCTAGGTTTAAACCCCACCTGAGGGCCTTTTTGCATGTTCTCCCCGCGTTAGCGAGGATTTCCTCCGGGTACTCCGGTTTCCTCCCACAGTCCAAAAACATGTAGGTTCATTGGTGACTCTAAATTGTCCATAGGTGTGAATGTGTGTGTGAGTGGTTGTTTGTCTATGTGTTAGCCCTGCGATGGATCGGCGATCTGTCCAGGGTGTACCCTGCCTCTCGGCCGCAGTCAGCTGGGATAAGCTCCAGCTCCAGTTATCTTCCTGGAAGTAGCCATCAGAAGAGGGGTACACTGTGGTTGTGAAGGGCTCGATATGGTCAGCAACAATGCTTAGGGAGTCTGTGGAGTTTAAACTATGCTTAATTGGTTCTAAGGGGCCCAAGTATGCCAAGAAAATGTCCCCCAAACTATTACTCAACCACCGCTTGATCAGTTGATACAAGGCAGAATGAATCCATGTCCACTACTATCCAAATGTCGCTGCAGAAATTGGGACTCATCAGACCAGGCAACATTTTCCCAATCTTCTATTGTCCAATTTTGGTGAGCCTCTGCGAATTGTTGCCACGGTTTCTTGTTCGTAGGAGTGGCATCCGCTGTGACTGTGCTGCTGAAAGTGCCAGCAAGTTAAAGAAAGAAGGTGGAAAATGGGACAAAGAAGATGTGATGTTGTACATCAGTGTGGTTTGGCAGTATTTTGATTGTCAATAGAAAATGTATATAATTTACTATGCAATGGCCCTGCGATGGACTGGCGATCTGTCCAGGGTGTACCCCGCCTCTCGCCCAAAGTTGGTTGGGATAGGCTCCAGCATCCACCCCCCCCCCCCCATGACCCTGCATAGGATAAGCGGTTCTGATAATGGATGGATGGATAGTATGCAATGCTAAACCACAGGCATCTGGATGTTAACTTGCAAGGACAGCGGGTTGCCGATGCTAGCCAAAGATTACATTGTTTATGACACCAACCTAGTTATTGAAGATTGTGATTAACGGTTTCAAATGGTTCTTTTACGCAGTATTTTTTCGAACAAAATTAACCTTTAATATGAATTGTTGTAAGCTTTGACTGTTTTCTGGATGTTTAAGATATCTTAGAATCCCCCTGGAAAATAAGGCATTTTAACAGTTTACATTTTTTACTATTCAATCATCAAGGTGACACCAAATCAACACAATGTTGCATAATCATCCTGAACCTAATGTACACACAGTGTGATTTTCAGCCTGCACAAGTAAAGTATTCCAATCAGTCAGATTCTTTTTTTTTTTTCTACAGGTTTGGAAGGCACTTAAACTGACGTCAATCTGTACCAACATAATTATCAGAAGAATCTATCTACACTATCATTGCCTCTTCTAAAGCCTCCATGGTCCGCCACAGTAAGTTACAGAAACAGGTGCTGACTCTGTTTCGCCAGTTTCTGCGTGCTGGCCAGGACAAACCAGGATTTCTACCCAGGATCCGGGATGAGTTTCGAGAGAACTCTCATATTAAAAAGACTGATGTCATGCATATAGAATATCTGTACCGACGTGGTACTCGCCAGCTGGAGCAACTGAAAGATGTAAACACAAAGCAGCTGGGTTCTTTCTCTAAGACAAAGAAAAATAGCTGAATAAAATTATTTTATGTTCAATTCTAATTAGAAATGTGACTGTGGCTTTTATCACACCAATAAATACCTTATGATATAACCCAAATGCCATTATTTCATAAGTTTACATAACCTATCCTAGAATTGTGTAGGTCCCCCAACAGCTCTGAAATGTCAAGGCATGGACTCCACAAAACGTCTATTTGTGTTCTGTGATATCTGGCACCAAGACGTTTGCAGCAGATTCTGTAAGTTGCAAGGTGGGGCCTCAAAGGATTGGATTTGTTGTTACAGCACATCCAACAGGTGCTCAACTGGATTGAGATTGTGGAATTTGGAGGCCACGTCAATACCTGACAACCCTTTGTCATGTTCCTCAAACCATTCCTGAACAATGTTTGTAGTGTGGCACGACGCATATTCTGGTTGAAAGAAGTCACCGCTGTCAAGGAATTCTGTTGCCATGAAAGGGTGTACTTGGTCAGCAACAATGTTTAGGTAGATGGTACGTGACAAAGTTCAACTGTGGGTAAAATTAAAACATTTACTATACTACTGGTCTTTCTTCATTAAAGCAATACATTTGACATTGTAGAGCACTGTTAACATTTTTTCAGGGGTTTTCCGTAAAATATGGTAACTTAAGCAAACAAATGTGGTTGCCAGTATACAGTATGTACTACTGTGGTCAATAAGATTACTAGATAAGACCTATCTGGCTCCCATCATCATCCCAATTAGGCAGACCACTGTAAGGCCCCACATAGGAGAAACTGTTTACCCATATTGGCACTGCACTGGAGCTAATCAAGGGCCTGTCATCAACCGATCTAGGCTAACCCATGTGAGGCCTCCATGGAAATTTCACAAAATGTGCTGGGTCCTAGTTGGGTAGATATCAACCCAGGTGTGGAGCAGCATGGGTGTGTCTGAGTAGCTATCTTCCTAAGCAAACATTGGCAAAATTATCATTAACTAATGGCATTTAACTGTCACACGTCAGAAAAAATTAATACTCTACTAACCACTTAAGCAATTTGATTACCTCAAACTACTCTGGCTTTGTAAGGGCTGATTGCAGCATACATGCTGTACCAATTTTATCCTGTGGGTTTAGGAAGCGACCCATGCCTTCATAGGGAAAGGGTGTGTGTGACTTTTTGAGGGTATGATACACGGAGAAAGCGTTATCATATACGACTCATAAGATAAAACAATAAAAACCATGTAAAACTAATAATTATTTATATAAAAAATACAGATATCAATAATCTGGTAGGGCTAGTTTTTTCATATTCCTAAAACTCTGAACTCATGTTGCCCAATCGGTCTCTTTTCTTGTTTCACATTTAAAATTTTCATATGGTAGTCATAAAAAATACCTAATTTCAACTAGACAAGACTGAATACTATATGCCTAATAACAATACATTTGTTGTAATTATTTATTATCCACAATAGGGTCCAATTTGTATTTAAAAACAACTGCTCTTACTAAATGATGTAAAGAGTGTGGGATATATTAATTATGATTGTACAGAAATTTAAAGGATGAATCTGTAGAACATGGCGTAATTATGTTTTACCCCCACTTATACAAAAATAAATTCTAACAAATTTGTGCATCAAAATACTTTTAATTTCTTACTTTTATGTTTTTCACACCACAGGACACCATGGGAAACAAGTCATGTTTTGTTTACAATTTTCTTTTTCTCTGTAGTCTTGGAAACTGGAGTAAAAGTTTGACATTCTGATCATTGGTACCAACAGTGCTATAAAAATAGATCTAATAATTACGCAAATAGTCATTGTAACACCAGGATGTCACACATACATTCACAGGATGACTATCAACACAATTTTGGATTCAATACCAATTGACAGGGATTAAAACTCTATTCAATATCAATTAATTAATTTGACAGATGTGGGCTTTTGGAGGTTAAAAAACAAACAGGTGGAACCAAGAAACTCAAGGAGACAATGAGATAGCCTTATTTATTTTATTAGCTTGTCTATTATAAAAGCAATGGAAAGGGGCGTATGAAAGAGTAAAGGCAGGGATTAAAGACTTGCAGGACATCTTAAATAAGCGATTGTCAACATTGAGGAGAGCCGGGAACTTACGATGAAGCTGAAAAAAATGCAAAGAGTCAATTTTACAAAACCCAATCAAGTTTACGGAGTCCTTGTCCAACAAAGCAAAAGACGGAACACTTAAAACAACCAAATAGGAGCTGGAGTCCCACCTAAAATAGACTAATACAGATGAGGCATTGCCACAAGAACTCACGGTTCCCGCAGTTATTCCACCAATTGAGGACCCAGTAGGGCAAATGGACACCAGCCCTCCAAAATGGAAAGAGGTGTAAAATGCAATCAGACATGTTAGAATAGCATCAGCTTCAGGACCTAACAAAGTACCCCTACAAACTTTATAAAAATGTACCTGATGTTCTTTGAAGACTACTGAAGCTAGCATGGGGAAAACATCACTCCCAGTTTTGTGGTCTGAATTTTCGTTTTTTAGGGTACCAAATGTACTTTAAAACCTGATTAAGTCATGTATAATTTTCTTTCTATTTGACAATTGTGTGCCTCTTTGTGTTGGTCTTTCACATAAAATTCCACTAAAATATATTTAGATTTGTGGTCGTAACGTGACAAAATGAGAAAAGGTTCAAGGGGGCTGAAGACTTTTGCAAGCCACTGTATATTATAAATGATCCCGAGATAGTATAGTAATAAAAGCGGCTCCCACATCAGCAACTGGACTAAAATGTAATCCAAATGAGGTAGTAATGCAAGCAAAAGCAGCCCTTTAATATTATCGCCTGAATTTACTAACTCATGTAACCATATTTGTGCTGCTATCTTAATGCACTGGCAGCTCCATTCAGCTATGCAAGAAGTAATTTTGAGATGGCCTTGTTTTTGTCAAAGGTTCACCAAATAGCATGGACTAAGTGAACCTTGAGCCATAGTTGTCATCTGATAATCTTCACTTTTGCATCGTGTCATTAGCTGTCCGTAACGTCCACAACTTGAACTTCTGGAATATCATAATTGTGACAAATAATTAGGAATGGCAGGTCCCCTTAATAATTGTAATTATTGGTCAACAAATATAAAGCAGGTATTATCGCAATATTGTCTTGTACTGACTGGCCAGTATTGTAACGATTTTACTTTTTGATTGTTTGTTTTGCATTAGGTTTAATGGTTTGTTTGTGTATTCCTT
>JAVQJS010012412.1:0-22987 GCA_036024795.1 Galaxias rostratus | reverse complement strand
GTGTGTGTGTGTGTGTGTGTGTGTGTGTGTGTGTGTGTGTGTGTGTGTGTGTCATTGTTAAGTTTGCTTCAAGGTAGGAGTGTATGTGAACTACCATGGAATGTTTCCTCATGTATGTGTGTGTGTGTTTAAGGAGAATTGAAAAGTAAAGTTCCCAAAGTTCCTAATTTCAAAACATTGTCAGTCCACTGGAACTCTATAAAGTCTGTCAGAAATGTGTACTCAGGTCGTCCACAGCCATGCTAGTGTAAAAGACAGCTGGTCAAATCAGGACAAAGTTTATTTGTTATAATTCAATTCAACTAAGTGAAATAGGCCAACCCTTGATGTCATGGGACTCTTTGATTTATCTGGATTCATACAGTTGTTTTCCACTGAGTCTAATATGGAGGTGACTGAAGGATCCTCCCCCAGACACTCATCCCTATTCATGGCTGCCAGTTTCCCCTCAGGGCTCTATCAGGCATCCGGACCCCACTATCACTCTCAAATAATAAATGTAGCTCAGAGTTTGCTCTTATCTTTTATTGCCAAACAAACATGATGCAACATACAGCCGCACCTCAATCCCAACTACAAGACCCCATCCTCTGCCTTCTTCTTATTTTCTTATTTTCTGTTCCCGAGTGCCGGAAACTTAAGCTCTGAACAGAGTTCTAAGATTTGGTCTGGGTCTGACAGCGGGTGGATTTCGAGGGAAGACCGGGAAGTTGCATCAGATCTGAGATTTTCTGTCTTTGTGCGCAATGCCAAGATGTTTTTGCTACACAAGTGCTTTAGGACACCCTGTGGCTTGTCCATACTCTATCTCTCTGTAATAAGCACTTAGGCTGAAAGATCAGCCTCCTCACTCCCCCTGTCATGTGTTGCGAAACATTTACACCTACTCCGCCAACCCTTCCTTCCTCTCTTTCTCTCTCTCTCTCGCTCTCTCTCTCTCTTTTTCTGTGTCTCTCTGTGTCCTGGTTGGCTGGGTCTAAGTCTCAGACTAGCCCTCTGTCCCTTCACAGTAGAACCTCTGTTGCGGTTCCCTGGCCCAGATCAGCTGAATGTACTCCCAACGTCCCCGGTGGTGCTTCTCTAATTAACCAAAGTCAATGGGTGAATGTGAGGGACACCTGACACCTGCTCTGCCCCGCTAGTGCCTTTGTTATGCATGTCTGATCTGTCTCTCTCTGTGTCTCCGTGTGTGTCCCAGTGGAGAGATGCATGAGCGTCATGCAGTCAGGGACCCAGATGGTGAAGTTGAAAGCGGGATCCAAAGGGCTGGTGAGACTGTTCTACCTGGACGAGCATCGCTCCTGCATCCGCTGGAAGCCCTCGCGGAAGAGCGAGAAGGCCAAGAGTGAGCACAATGCACACACACACACACACACACACACACACACACACACACACACACACCAAGACCTACTGAATGGGAAATTACTTATTGGTGGCCACCTTTACCTCTCTCCCTATAAGATAGGTATGCAGCTTGATGTCCTATTGGCCCTTACTATGGTGGATAAACATTGAGTCAACTAAAGCACCTTTTGTCAGCCGATATTGTTTGAGTTTTATCTTAAGCATCTTAATGAGCTATTTATCTTTTGCACACATCTGTCACTCCTGTCCAAAACATTTGACCTACACTACCCTTTACACTACCCTTTCAGGAATAAATCTTGGATGGATATTTTATTTAAAAGTCAGATATGATGCTTTAGATGTAGATAGACATGTGTGCTTTTTGCTATTGCTTATCACTAGACATTCAATGTATGTTTTCAACACTGAAGTGAGCGGCCCATCTGACAAAACCTGAAGTTCCAGAGTGGTCCGTGAAGCCTTTGCTTCACATATAGACTTACAAAAATAAACGTTCTAAATTCCAGTAGTTACATTACAATCCACATGGGAAAGTATCTGTGATGGAGACTGTTTGCATAAGATAAGCCTCTTAGTTTGCATCTATTCCCGTGGGAGAAGAACGTAGAAGCCGATTGGTCCAACGTTTGTGTGAAGTGCTTTCTGTCAGCGTGTGCCTCTTTGTACACGCCTGAATGTGCCAGTACGCTTTGCACTCGCTCCAACAGGACGACAAATATAGACCCACATAAATGAAGTTTAGTTGCAAAAGAATCTGATAACGTGAAGGGAATTTAGCGTGCAATGTCTAAACGCTTGCCCAATGACTTTGCATAACAAGGAAACAATGTTTGGTTTTATTGCACAGTGTATGGCCATTCAGAAACAACAGATCAAGTGTCAGAGGACACAACAATGTGGTGATTGCAAAGGGCAGCTTTAGAGGCCACTAATGGATTACACGAGCAGAATTAAAGACCATGTGAGGTCAAACGGAACGAGGAAACGAAGAGCCGGTGCTGCTCTCTCTGTGTCATGCACCTACCCGGAGTGTTTGTTTGAGCGACATTCATGTGCAGTATTCCAGACTGAAGCAGACGCTGTTGGCTTGAGGCGGGTTTCTCCCTTAACAAAGACATGGAATCAAAGAGGGCCGAGAATACACTCCAATCTCATTAGACCATGATGGAGTTTGAGGCTGTGTGTGTGTGTGTGTGTGTGTGTGTGTGTGTGTGTGTGTGGTGTGTGTGTGTGTGTGTGTGTGTGTGTGTGTGTGTGGCTAGTGTGCTCCAGACAAAGTCGGTTACAGCATGTTCCAGAATGACCCCCCCCCCCCCCCCATCCTACTCTTTTCCTCCCTTGCCCCCTCTCCTTCCCTCTGCCTGTCTGCTCTGTAATCCGGTTAGAGGAGACAGGTTTATGTAGTGCCGCGGGTTGCACTGCATTATCTCTATGTAGGTGTCTACTCTACAGCTTCTCTGCCCAGATACTAACCCCTGCAAGCACAGCGCGTTTCTACATAGATGTGCATGTTTAATACGGCCATGTGTGTGAGGGGAGGACAACATAGGGACAGATAATGTCCTTGTACCCCCCCGACAGATAACTACAAACACACACACATAATGTTCCCGCCAATCTAACCCTGGCACTTTGCCAATCGATCATCACGCTTACTTAACCTCACTAGTTGCTGGGCAAGGGGACGGCACTGTTAGTACTAGGCTTCTGTGGGGCCACTGCCTTGGATTCTAGCATCTGCTAGACATAGCTGGGTCAGTATATTAGCTGAATGTCACTGTGTCCTATAAATGTTTGAGGTGCTTTTAAGTACATTTATGGGAAATTGCATGTTTCCTCAAAACGGATAGAAAAGACTTGTAAAAAAGTATGTTTTCATTATGCATTTAAACAACGTTTTATACGTTCTTTAAGGGTTGCAATTTCCCTCAAGCTATTCCTGGCCTCCCTTCGGGGTCAGGGCGGTTTGGGAACGTAGTGTTTTCCTACGTTCCTCAGAGCTGAGGAACGGGAAATGATTCCATTGTCTCAGTCCCAGACTCAGTGTTCAGACAGTTGCTATGCGTGTTGTTGGGAGGGAGCACATGGGGGCAACCTGTCACTCCCTCGCGTCCTGGTCCGGCCTTTCCATGCCTGCGAGTCTAGACACATAAAGGCCTGTGTGTGTGTGTGTGTGTGTGTGTGTGTGTGTGTGCTGTATATGTGTCATCACGTACGCAAACTGTAAGTAGGTCTACTCTTGTGCTTGTGTCTAGATGTGTGTGTGTGTGTGTGTGTGTGAGTGTGTGTGTGTGTGCACGCAAACGCTTGCACAAGGCCTATGGCATACCAGGACCCCAGCACCTCTTAAGTGCCAAACGTCTCCATCCGGGGGCCAGTAGCCAGTCTGCTTTGACACGGCCCATCTGGTGGCACAGCCCCTCAGGTGGCATGGCGCCCCATATGCCCTGCCTGGGTGTCGCCGTAGGCAAACACAATTCGTCCTTCAGACGGGACAGGAAAAAGGAAATGCACAGTCGGAAAAGCATTTGATGTTCCAAGTAAACTCTATGCTGCCCTGCCTGCCTGCACGTCTCTCTCTCACACACACAGGTTACTAACCCACAACACTTTACACATCCAAAGTTATTTGTGCCGATTCTTAACAAATTTGAAAATATTCATCGTTGGTTTCACAGTTGTAGCACATCTTGCTGTTGTTCATAGTCATGTGGATTTTATTCCCTCAACTTTGGCATATTTCCGGTCTACGCTTGGAAGTGTGTATATATTCTCGGGAGAGGGCTGGCCCTTTGAGCCCGTTATGTCATTCTGCAAGCTGCAACTCTTGGGCTGGGGCTGCTAAAAGTTGTTAAAGGTTGCATCTTGACATAACACCCGTCACTTCAGGCTGATGCTTCTGGATTGATTAAATGTAGAGGGATTCTCACAACTGAGAGATTCCCTTTATTTACAGTGAAGGCAGTGTATACCCGTTCGGCTGATGAAGTATGTCGTTAATGCATTGTTATAGCACGGAATATGTTTGACACCCATGTATTCTCTCCCTCTCTGTCTCTCTCTCTCCTGTTTCTCTACAGCTGAACTGGAGTTTGTTCAGATAATAATCATAATTGTGGTGATGACAGTGATGGTAGTAGTGATCATCTGCTTGCTGAACCACTACAGAATCTCCGCCCTGGCCTTCCTCACGAGACACAGCCAGGCCCGCCGACGAGACCAAGCCACGCAGCTGGTGAGTTTGTGTTGACTCGAGCCTCTATGTGGCCGTGTTCTGTATTCATGCATCGAGGCATAGGTTTCCATATCATATCAGAGTCCTGATCATCTCCACACAAACCCAGACAGAGACCCATGGTCGAGACCCCAGCATTAGATCCTTCTAGAAGCGGTCTGACACTCAGAAGTCAGGCTTCAGCCATAGCTCCTTTTTGTTCAGGGAAGTACGGAGTGCAGTGGTGCTAGTGAAGGGAGTGGGGGTGGATCACGAGAAAATGGGAAAGACAAAAAAAACGTTGACTGCATTCCCCCTGGTGCATTTATGCATAAAAAAACTCTCTCTCTCTCTCTCTCTCTCTCTCTCTCACTCTCTCTCTCTCTCTCTCTCTCACACACACACACACACACAGACGCACTCTTCTCGGCAGGGGCTCTCTTTATACTCAGCACTTTCTGCCAGCTTATCTGACTTTGAACAATCTTTCCCTCCCCTCTCTCTCCTTGTGTCTTCTGGCCCAGGACGAGTGTATTTGGCCTACGGACAGTTTGGTGACGCAGCACGGGACTACTGAGGTGAGGGGGAAAACAGCGGGGACATCACATTGTTTGTTACCTTTATAATATGTCTAGTCTTTTGCATCTGCTTCTAAAGAAAAGTGTCCTTGCTTGACAACACGACAAGCATTCATAAAATAAAACCATGTGTAAATATATACAATATACACGTATAAACTGTGTTTCGCCTTATGCATTCCTTTCTCTTCAATGGGTTTGACCCAGGATTTCATTGTTTGAAAACTACTTGAAACATGAACAAGAAGTCTGAGATCTGTTTAAGACTGTACCCCATCCGTAGTTCTTCAGATGTATAACTTGTGAATTTTAAAATTCCCCACCCAGGTAATGTACGGGCCAGGGGGTCACCATGAGCGCTTCACCAACAACCCACCGTCCTTTATGCAACAACGAGAGCAGCGTCTGTGCCGCTTCCAGCCCACCTACCCCTACCTGCAACAGGAGATCATCAACCTGCCGCCCACTATCTGCCTGTCAGACGGCGAGGAACTGCCCCCCTACAAGGGCCCGTGCACCTTGCAGCTACGGGACCCCGAGCAGCAGCTGGAGCTGAGCCGAGCCTCGGTGAGAGCGCCCCCCAACCGGACCATATACGACAGTGACCTAACAGATGTTTACGTCAACAGGGGAGGCGGGGGCCCAAGACCCCCGAGTAGTAACTCTGGCGTGACTGCTGCCAACGCAAGGATGGAGGGTCCGCCTCCCACTTACAGTGAGGTGATGGGACATTACCCTGGTTCCTCTGCGTTTCAGAGTCAATGCAGCAATAATGCCCCTTCGGGTCAACGGTTAGGGAGTCACAGTTCCCGGACAGTCCCCCAAGGGGGGAGATGGGAAAGCACAACAGCAGGCTCTGGCAGCAACAGCAAAGACAGTCGGCGGGAAAAGCCAGCTTGAGATAGGGGTAAAAATTGCTGATGGAGAGTACTAACACAAAAAAAAACTCCTGTCTCGCTCACTTTAAGAGGGGGTCACTTGACCCGCTCAGTACTCATATTCCATGCACAAGTTAAAGAAAAACTGTGGAGCCTAGCGTACAAATGATTTGTTTTTGTATTTTTTGCTAGAACTGTGGATTTTGCTTGATAGCTCATTTAATTCTGTTATTTTTTTGGGATAGGTTTTCCTTATGTATTATATATGTGTTGAAAGGACTATTCTGTTTGAAACACTTAAGCCTGGAGTCACAGGTAAAGTTCTATTCCTTCTTTCCATGTTATTTTGGTTTTCCTGAATCTGCACCAACTTTTAGAATCAAATCAATTACAAATGTGTAGTGCCATGATTCATACCATACTATCTTTATCAAGGAGATGCATAACAAGAAACAAAGAAAACTAAAGTTGCACTTATTGTTTTTTTTAAATCTATATAAGTTATGTTATCAGTAAGTGTGATGGGGTTTGTTTTTGTTGAATGACAACTGTGATTGGTTGAATGATAACTGTAACACTGTTCTAATCTAAAACTGTCACATTTCTAATTATCATCCAATCAAGGTTTCTTTTCCAATCTGAGAGACATCTTAATTAGGTCATTTTTATACTTCTGTCAAGTAGCACTTTATATGTCTGTCAGATCATTGTTCCTAGGATCCATGGGTAGCTGGAGGAGCCATGGGAAATTAAGCTTTTACAGGGTATACCCTCATAGGCCAGACAAGACCAGAACACAACCAGAACCTTTACCATAAGTAAATTCTGAAGGAATTTACCCACATGCAAGTTTTGTCTCCTTCAAAGCACAGCATTGTATAACTATAATATCCACCATTCTTTCTGGACCCTCTTTCCTATCAGACCTAACAATAGACAAAGTAATACGAGATCATCATGACTATTTTTCGGGCTGAGACTTGCTTGTATCAGGATAAGAAAGTGACCTGTTATAAAATGCTTTGATATGGGCAAACAAATGTGAAGCGTTGGCACAAATATGTTACAGAATTATTAAGAATGATGAGAACATGTGTGGGATGGATGCAGATGGAGGATGTATTTTGTTTTGAATGCTTTTTGAGACCTGGTGATTGTTTTGGAGCCAAACCTTTTAAGAACCACTTTTTTGTGGGGTCGAAGTTTAGATAGACCCACATCAACAATTTTATTAAAGCAAATATTTATTCTTATTTATTTGGTGTTATACAATTTGAGAGGACATTTTTGCGTTAGATAAATGGCAAAGCCATTTGATAAGCGCAAGCTGTCAATATTTTTCGTAATTTAATACAATGAATTACATTTTTTCCTAATGTTTTAACAAACTCAGATAAAAGGTGTAGTTTAGCTCCAAGTACAGGTCAGAAGATGGATGGCAGCCGTGTCTTCTTTTAAATCTTAAAAAAGATTATTTTGGCTCCTTGAGACTGGTTTTTAACACACAACTTGAGTTACTCAGTATTGCTGCTGCTATGCGCTGCTTCTTCTAGCTGCTGCTGCTGTCAATGTTAGTACATCAGCTTTTCCATTTGTATTTGTTAAAAATAATATGATTTAGAAAACATGGAAAGTAGATGTTTGTGTCCTTTTTTATGTTTCTTTATCGCTTGTAGAATTCTGTGCTCTTATAGTTCTAAAAGAAAACTTTTAATTTAGCTCTCAAGTCGAAAGGGTTTGAAATGCATGTTACAATTATGTGAGCAAATCTGGTGCCTGATGATGCTGCTCCAGCAAGCGCCCACAGGAAACCGCTTGCACTCGAAAAGCCCCCACCTTTGTTGTGCCTCACTTCCAATGGTGCTTTTTTTCAGTGGTATTGACTCTGTTTATTTGTACGGTGCTGTATATAACTTTAATATATTATGCACATATCCTACCCAATGGGTAGAACAACCACAAGAAAAAACATTGTTAATACTGTAATATAATGTATAGATGATATTAAAAAGGAAAATAATGACTTGGTGGCGTTGTTCTTTTGTTAATGCCTTTCAGTGTCGCTTTTCATTTCATTTGTAAGAAAAGTACGAGTTTGAATAAGAGATTGCAGATGTAATAGTAACATAATACAAAACTATTTGGAGGGTTTTAACAATACTTCTTAAGGTTGTTTGGAGAAGAGAAGGTCCTGATGATATGCCTTATATTATTTATTACATTATCTACATGACACTATAAATGCTTTTACTAGTACATTTGAAAAGATTACTTGTTAATTCAGCCTATAATAATACCCATTTGACCAAGAACAAATGCAGCAAGCTTAGAGTTAGGGGATGGTTGATACTGTGTGTGTGTCTATATACACACAGACACAGTAAATTAAACTATTGACTTATACAAAGTACTCCATACTTGTGGAACTGATAAGGGCCAAAATGCAGATAAAATCATTTATGGGACACTTTCTAGAATAACACTGCCAAACATGTCTGCCATTGCCCTTATAAACTAGTGACGAAGAACAAGTAAATCATATCATAAGACTTGCACCGTGACACCTTGGTGGGAACAACCTTTTCAAATTTGCAACTGTTTGCAAATCTGAACAGCTTCATCACTGCCCGCATTCCACAATGTGATGTACAAGGTTTTTTACCTTTGACCTTAGCCTGGCTAGCACTTGAGAAAATGGGTCAGTCTGCTTTGTTGTTTTTCTTTACCTTGCCGGTTCCTTTGCACAACCATGTTTTTCTTAACGACAGTGTTGAAAAAAGGAAATCTAGTTTGACAGTCAGATGATAAATAACGTGCATACCAAAATCATTTGGCTGATGCTTACTGGACCTGGGAAATTGGAAAAATTAATTCTTTGCTACTTGGCCTTACATGAGGATACCCCTTAAGTTCCCTAAATGAAGTGCTCAAATAAAAAGTTGATTTTGATCTGTAATAAATAATTTAAAGTTCCTGAAAATATTGTGTAAGCTTTTGTAAGAGTCACTTCATTGGACCACTATTTCTAAAAAAGAAATATATGAACCCCTTTCTAAATGTCGCAATTGTATAATCTTATACAGTATCAGTAAAAACATAATCTTTGAGTGTTTTGAAAAGCGCTTTATAAATATAATGTATTATAATTCACACGGTTGTTTAAAGGTAACCATTAATGATCATCAAGAACGGTTTCAAAATAATAAAAAAAAGTTTATTTTGCTACCGGTTACAAAGTAAAAACCTCACAAAGAGAACACATGATATAAAGTCATTGAAACGTACCCACCAACAATATTTGGGATATCCCGGTGAGATTGTACAGTCTTGTTGGTAGAGTTGCTTCAGGATAAATTAGTCTTAATTTAGGATGAGGAGCCTCTTCTCATAACTTGAGTGATTCAAAAAGGTTGCAGGCATGAAACAAGATCAGAACACAGAAATGGGCAGTCCAGTAAGGAGATGACAATTCACATAACGTCTAACTAATTCAGTGTGCCTGTTTCTTCAGTCCTGTGTCTCCATGCTTTCGTCCTCGCCATCCCCACCTTCCTCCAGCGCCTCCTCCTCCTCCTCCTTCCTCTCCGGAGGTTTTTCATAGGCCTTCTCAGAGGGCGTGACAATCACTCCGTCCCAGGTGGACATCTCGGAAGCAAGGACTGAGCCAGGAGAACAGACGACGATGGTGAATTTACGTAATAAATACGTAATATACTATCATTTCACAAAGCGTGCAACTCCTTTTTGAATGCGTTTGAAAACTTAACTCACAGCTTGCATCTCCCTCTAGTCCCAGAATCTTCCTGTAGCCTCCATGAGAGAGCACCCTCACCAACGTCTGTGCAGTGAAACACACCAT
The DNA here is from genome assembly GCA_036024795.1 of Galaxias rostratus. Classification (NCBI taxonomy): domain Eukaryota; kingdom Metazoa; phylum Chordata; class Actinopteri; order Galaxiiformes; family Galaxiidae; genus Galaxias; species Galaxias rostratus. The sequence continues at coordinate 13,087 of JAVQJS010012412.1, read as the reverse complement.
ATCCTAGGACAAAAAGAAGAACATCTGTCACATCCTGGGGAATGCTAAATCAACGAATAGGCATACAATGCAAATTACAACACATTTGTTTGGCCCTCGTTGGCCGCTGTGTTACCTGCTGCTCCAGAGTCATCACGGTGTGCACCCGGAAGTTTCCGCTCTCACAGGGGTCAGTGATCCCCACGGAGCCCGGCAGGAAGAGCCCTGCAGCAAGCATCTGTAGGCAACGTCTACAAAGAGACAAACCCCACCATACACGTGGACAATTTCAATACATCAAGTAGAACACACGGCAGGGACTGAAGAACAACTACACGTGAGAGAAAAACTCACCTGTAAGCCACGTTAAGTGACAGAGGCTGCCTGGACGGATTATTCATGACCGCGGAGTGACCCTTTAAGTAAACAAGATGATTTACCCTTATGGCCAATCACTACAGCCAACATCTTACTTGCTTTCAACAGACAACTGGTGCCTTAGTTTACTGAACTACGATCTACCAGGTTTGAATACATTATAACTTAGAACAAATATAGAGTAGGGTGGTTTAGCCAGTTGCAATGCCAATGAAAGACAATTGAGATGAAATAGGTACATTAATAAAGTTGGACCGAAAATATTACCAGAAGATCCAGGATCCATGGAGTCAAAGGTTCAAACCCTGGGAAACGCACCCTCAAGTCCTTCAGCAACCGGATCAGCACTTTGACCCTTCAGGACAGCAAGCAGTGAAGCAACCCGATAAACTAACTACATGTCATGTGTCATTATACTATGTAGAAAGGTTTGGGAAACTAAATTAATAAATGCAGGATAATCTGAATTAGATTCATCACTATTCTCCAATTTGACAATTTTTTATTTTAAATTGCATACCTAAACAACATGGAACAAACACTCCATGTCAAGAGCTCACATTGACTCAAAGGTAGTGTTATAGTAAAGCCATCTGCAACTATGTGCTTTTAGTGTTTTTGCAATCAACATCATCTGTTAGTCTAATTTTCACATACCCTATATAATATATCTGTAGTGCTCTACAATGCTGTCTGCAATGTACTAAGATGCTATATATCTTTATAGCTCTACAACAGAGGCAGAGAGTTCAGCAGTTGAGACAGTGTGAGTGGAACCCACATTGACTCAAAGGCACAGCGTTATAGTGATGCTGTCTGCTATATCTTTACAGGTCTACACCAGAGCCAGTTCAGCAGCTGAGACGGCAAGAGCGGAACAGAGCAAAGGTGTCTTACGTGGACTGCGAGGCGTTCTCCTCAAACCAGCGGGCGTGGCGGATTGCAGCCAGGGCACTTTGCAGAACCTTGATATCCACTGTGGAGAGAAAACAGGTCGTTCACAATCACCCATATGTACTTCCAACCCAGTATCTGTCCATCAAATCATTAGAGTAGAGAGAGAAAGGCTATATCAGAATAACACAAGATTATTTTATAGTTGGCCAAAGTGTTTGTCTATTTGTTTTATTCAAATCAAAGACTTAGACAAAAATATAAATATCAATTTATCACTGAAATCATGTTCTTTTTTAACGCTGGGTGTGAGAGGAGGTATGTGTACGTACGATGCAGTTCGGGGTCCAACTTGCGTAGGTTGGGGGGAACGGTTGTAATGAGGATCTTGACTGTGGCATCAGCTGAACTGATCTCAAACCCTGTCTCATTGGTCAGCATGGACAGCACTGGAAGATTCAAAGGCAGATTGATCAGGTAAACCTTTTGGCTCTTAACATGTGGTCAAGCTCACTTTCACTGTGGTTAATTTACTTATAAAGAGGTTATGCATGAGACTACTCTTTATGCCTCAAATAAGTTTAACTTTTTTTTATAAAGACTATAATAATAGATTGGGTGATAAAATTATCTACAAAAAATAAAAATAAAGAAAGCAATTTAAACTGGATAGGAGAACGTTCCCAATATAAGTGCGTTTGCGGAGGCAAATTGTTTATAAATGAATGAAAAGGTCCAACACAGAGTGGATAACGGTTAAACAGTGCCATGCCAGATCAAATATTTTCAACGCAAATTTATATCTGAGAAAAACATTAAACTGTGAACTGCTGACAGTTGCGTAGAAATTGGAGAGTGATAATACACTTTTGAGTTTGTGTGATTGTAGCTAAAACAAGGAAAACAGACTTAAGAACAACCAAAATACGCACACTAGCATCTCATGAGGACATAGGCTTTGTATCAAAAGTCAATCATTTTGAACATTAAATGATAAACTTGATATCATACTTTATATTCCCAAACTTCTAGTGATTTTCAAAGCCTGTGGGAGCAGCAGGTAAAACTGCTTTGGTGCCGGACGCAATGTATTTAAGTCTGTCACCTTCAGCTGGGTCTTGCGTGCGAAGTGTCTCCACCACTTTGTTGCCAAGAGCCGCAACAGCTTCCACTACAAGAATGAATGTTTAGAGTTGGGAACAGTATCAGGCAACAACACCACCAGAACAAATGCAAAATTCCTCAGCTAAATGACCATGGGATTGCATTAAGTGGTGACTCACATGTGGGCAAGATCTTAAGGATGACGACCAGGTCAGCAACATTATGTCCTGTTGTCATGGTGCCCTTTTTGTATGAGCCCACCTGGCGTACCTCTTCAATTTGCTAATGAGAAAATAAGGTAAATGTAGTCAATCATACGAGTCGGGCATACACATCTGGATCCAGATTAATAACACACAGTACCAACAAATAACCACTGTCCATCTAGTGCACTCTGCATCCATTTTTTAGTTCAAAATCGAGGGGCTACCTGACAAAATTTTATGATTTCATTTATTTATAGGAAGAGTTAAACTCACCACTTCAAAGTTGCCTGGGGCAACAATGAGGTTGTCAATCACATTGTTTATCTTGGTGACAAGGGACAAGATCGATGACTGAAAGCGGGAAAAGATGTAAGGCAGGAGGCTAATTTGTACAATTCAGAAAACAATTGTAAATGCCAAACTGAATTAAATTTTTATTATCCGTCTTTTTGACAAAAAAAAGCCATATCATGCAAGCTGTAAAGTGCACATCTACCATATCATAAACTTAGCTATATCGAAGCATATTGAAAAAACGTTGTGATTTTAAAGTGTAAGCATTTATGCATTAAGACTATTTGAGTACCTGTTCTGCTGGGGTCGGACTGAGGTCTTGGTTCCGTTTAAGCAGACACTCACTGAATGCTGTCTCGTCTGCTGCAGGCTTTACTCTAGGAAATGCCATTTCACACTGCCAAACAAGTGTTTTATTTGAACTATTTGCAAATGATTCTCATAATTAATCTGATAAAAGTGTGAAGATCAAGACACTTCACAGCTGAATCTCCAAGTATGATGGCTGAAATATTTTCATAAAATACAAGAAATTTAACAGGGCAAATGAATCATGCATATTCCCAAAATGCTTTTAGAGTTAAATAGGCACCATGGAGACGAATACTCACCACATAAAAGTCAAATGGAATGTGTGGTACAAAGGGACGGTACCTAAAAATGGGAACCAATCAAAAAATCATAGATTTTTCAACTGAACTAGTCTCAACAATAGCATCATGAATGTAAAATAAAGAAGAAAAGGTTATGCTTTAGGTTTGTATTGAAACTCACCCTTGCACAAGTCCTCCACGGGACCCAAATCTGCCTCCCCGGCCTCGGCCCCGATCGCCTCTGAAAACGTTGTTGATAATTAGTGATATGGAAAACTTCTGGTAGACGAGTTGTAACGCTTAACATGGTTCACAATAGGAAAAAAAAAGTGTGCATTCCAAGCGTCCAAACATTCCCATAACAACACAATGATTTGATTACAAATAGTCAATTTGAAACTACCTCTCTTCTTTGTTTAATTTACAATAGGTTGTTAGTGACAATAACGAGCTGACTGTATGGCATTGATGATTTAAATGATAGGTTACTTGTTATTTTTACAGACGTAAAATGTTTGCAATTTCATGGTAATTCTGCAGACTAACTAAAAAGAGAATGTGGCCAACTAAGGCAATGAGAGGTTTGGGATATTGATTTCCCCATTATAAGAACCTTGCCAAATATGACCAAGATATAGAACCCTTAAAAGAGTTCTATTTCTGAACCACTTCTTTTTTGTGTGTAGCCAGAAACACAGTCATTACATGCACACACACATAGGGTGAGCTTGTAATTGAATGGCTAAACAGGTGAAAGCCGGGATTGAAGCTCCTCAAATAGATGTAAACATTATTAAACGACTCGGTTCTATTCGAAATAAGAAATGTTGAAATATTGAATAAAAAAAATACACAGTATGAAATCAACGTTACTCTTTTGACATTAGCTATTTTGTTAGCGTTAACTTCGGTGTGTAGATCGTTAGCCAAGCTAGCGTTCAAATTGTGATGGCTAGTACTGCTAGAACAGCTAGTTATATAGACAAGGTTAGCTAGCTTGCGTCAAGTATTTTGTTCTATACTATTAACGTAACACAATGTTATTATGTAAACTGCCACAAACTAGCCGACTAATGTAAGAAAATTCACCTCATTGCGTACGACGTTTTGATGATTCAAAGGACAGATTGACGGAGAAATCCAAGCTGCAGATGCTGCTTCTTCTTCTTATGTATTGCTATACCAATCCTCAAAAAACTTGGGAGCATTACCGCCCCCAAGTTGCAAGATGCTTGTTTCTCCCCCAGAAGAGGACTGACCGGTTACCATACCCGTGTGGGTTTTTTTCTACAAACCTGCTAAGTTATACCAGTATATTCGATCCAATTTATCTATGTTTTTATAGCAATTTTCAGATAATCTATTTCCCATGTACCATAGCATTCAGTTGTTAAATATATAGTAAGAAACTAGCCGATTTGAAATGATCCAGTTCAATTTACCGAGTTAATGAATTGTTTAATATTAAAATGTATTATTTTTTACTCCGGTCTATCGAAACCCTCTTTCCCAAACGAATCAGTACTCAGGACAATATTACTCCAAAGACTGGGCGTGCTCAAGTCACCATTAACGATTTATGGTTATGCCTTTATTTGTGTATTGTAGTGCAGAGAGACGGGAGTCGGAGGCGGGGTGTTAAATGTAGCTAAACCTTTATTCCACATGTAAGCAAACAGGACAATCACACATTTAACTCGAAGTACTGAACTAAACCGGAAACAGTGCGCTCTAAACGTACGTGCGGAACAACGCACCTAGAAATGCATTAGTTCCCATAGGTGAATTATGTTGATCCACCACAGTATAACTGTTAATTTGTTCCTTAAATGTATCCATCTGTCATGGCCTAGCCCGTTTAGGGCCTGATTTACATATTGTTTGTACATGCTCCATGTTAAATTGTTTAGTCTGATTGGTCTATTAGTATCCCTGGGTTTGTATTTAATTTCCTGTTATATTGTAAGTGCTATCATTGTTTGCATCTCGCTTTGACGTGGTGTCTTAGTAAAGATCCTGTCTCCTGCTGGAAAAGGTTTTGTGTCAACCGTTCAGCCCTGTTCCTTCTTGGGTTTGTTTAAATATTTGTAGTTTATTTATGTTCAGTCTCTGTCTGAATTTGGTTCATACCGCGACAATCCCAACAGAACAATAACAATACATCATGGCCCAGCAGATAGAGCTAAGCTCTCCAAGATCAGTAGATGGAGGGCAAACTGTCAAGGCTTCCTAGTTTTATATTTTCAGGAGGTGATTCGATTCCTATGTATAGATTGCTCATTTTTATATTTAAAGGATTTGACTCAATGAAAAGTTTGTTTTTCTCACAAAAATTCAGAAAATGTCACTTGCGCTCCTTTTTACAACAATCCCTCAATTAGTGCTCAAAAAAGAATAGGCTGTTACTCACTTTAAATTGTTGCACAAACTTTACTTAATGTATCATATCCAAGATTACCAATTCTGCAAGCTTCTTATGTGGGAAGAGATAATATATTCATAGATTCAGTAAAATTCTCTTCTTAGATGCATATGTCAAGGAAAACCCCTTTATCAAAACGGAAAGAATGGGACATTGGCGGTGCATGCTAATGTAAAAATGTGTTCGATACTGTATATACATTTATACATATCTGTATATATTTACATAGCATACCGAAAAAGGTAATCAATTTTCCCTTCTAGAAAATAATTGACACATTTATAAAAGTTTACACATTTACTGATAACAATGACTTTCCTCACACATTACTCAGATACATCTGGGCAACACCAGGAGAAGTAAGGTCAAGATATTTTGTTTGTCTTTGGACTTGTTGTCAGATGCACTCCTTTGGACTGACTAATGATTACGTACTATATGGTAGGCATGATGCGAGCATGTCAAAATTAAGATCTGCTGTGGTCAGAAAGAGATGGAAAAATAATTGTTTGGAGTTTACTTGGAGGGCCCATTGTGTACATGATTGTTTTTGTGTGATTCCTTTGTGTCTACGACACACATTTAACATTGAACACAAGCAAAAATGATTGTACATTGTTGTAACCATGAGGTGGTAAAGCAATTGGAAAGAAATTGCAGTCTTGTAATGGTTTCTTTCATGCATGTCTCCTGATTGCTCAGGCATGATGAGTATTTTGAGATGACAACTTCAACATTAGCAGCAGTGACGGCGCAAATAATTTCTCACACTATTTCATCTATTGATAGCTACAGGAATGTAGTGATAGCTATCAGAGACGAAGTGATTGCATAATTGAATTTGTATTAAAATACCTGTTGCATCTTTAAGGCTGTATAAAGAGATGTATAGTGCTAGTTTACTAAACAATTTGTTTGAAAATGTTGCAGACATAAAAGGATTCACACACTTCTGAATTATAGCCATGGGATGTGACATCACATATCAATTTGGGAACAACAGAGGCGATTATTATAAAAAATGAAACATAAGAGACATTGTAACGTGTTACTGGAATCATGAAACCTTTCACAAAATGTGTTCCTTGTCTCCAGATTATTTTGACTGGTTTTAGCTTAAAATATTAACATAGCCGATTTATGTGGCAGAAATGTGAGATGAGAGAGTTGAGGGAAGGGCAGATTTCTTGGTGTATGTTTGGGATGTCTGGTTTTCCATGTTGCTAAGGGGAATTGCAAATTGGTCTATCTGTGTCTGTTCATCATTGGAATAGATTTTATGACGACACACTTTGGTCAAAATAGCCAGACTTGAATTGAAGACTAATTTGTGCATGGCAATACGATATTCTTTGCGGACCAGGCAGTAGATGACGGGGTTGAAGCAACTACTGGTGAATGCCAGGCAATTAGCTAAAGGAAAAAAATAAGTTTGGACCAAGTAAAATGAGGGACTTAAATCTGTTACATCAAGTTGGATAAGCACACTCCAAACAGTAAGGATATTATATGGGAACCAGCAGGCGCAGAAGGATAACACTACCACGGCGACAGAAATATTAACCTTACGTCTAGGATTAACCCCCCTCGATTTATGCCGACATAGAAATCGTAATAGCAGCAAGTATGACAGAATGATGATGGTGTAGGGCAAAAGAAATCCTAGCACCAATCTCAAGAGCTGGTTTACACCAAGCCAGGCTGTGCCATCTGGGAAGCGAAGTAGACATGCTGTATCATTGCCCATTCCCACACTACTAAGGTCTGCAAAAATAACTCTGGGTGCAGCAGCTACTAGGGATCCAGCCCAGATAAATATTGTAGCCACACAAGAACAGTAAAATGTGCTTCGTTGGGATGCAACAGGCTTTAGTGCTGTTGCCACAGAGCAGTACCGTGTTAAGCTCATGGCTGTTAGGAAAAAACAGCTGGCATAGACATTTAACCCTGTAAGTAAGGATACAGCTTTACACATTGATAAACCAAAAGGCCAACTGTAGTCTAGAGCAATATCCACAGCCCAAAAAGGCAGTGCCAGGGAGAAGAGTAGTTGAGCCAAGGCAAGATTGAAAACAAAGACATTGATATTTCCCTTTGTGATGGTGTGGGTAGAACACAAAAGAAACAGCACCAGCATGTTGCCTATAACTCCTGCCAAAGCAACTACAAAGTACACCCCAGAGATGACTGTGCGTAGCCAGGGGGAACCATCACCAGGGAAATCTAGATCATATGCCCAGTTGTTGGTGTGGTTGATCAGGTAGGAGTAGTTACATAATGAGTCCCCACTACATCTATTCAGGATCTGGTTAAAGAGCTCAAGTCTCTTGGATTCAGTTTTAGACATTCCAGTTGGAGTAGAAAACCAAATTGGGAATAAAGTTTCCAGGAATACCAAACAAGTGTTTCTTGTGACAAATTCAGTGTTATGTCTTCATATTTTGCGGTCTTATGATTGTCTTGGTTGTCCACTCTAGCTTGCCGTTTAGCGTCCGAGTCTGTAAAGAAAAAATGCACTCAAATTCAATAACTTATCCAGCGACACATCAGATGACTTTTTGATTTGCCAGTAACTTAGATGTCTAAGTGCAGTAGTTGGCAGAACCTTTACATTTATATAAAACATTTACGGCTACTCTCAAGATTGATAGGGATGATATTGATACTCATACTCATTTGACATCAATTTGCACACTTTTGTATTAATTGGTATTTTTCAATAGTTTGCTAGGCCTTCGATTTCATATTTTGATGTTTCAATCCTGTGTTCAAAACCATTCAGACACATCTTTTGCTTTTCAACATGAATAATGAATATGATAACTTTTAATACATGGATTACACTACAATTACCATACTACAAAACAAGGCATGTGATTAAAACTACAAAAACACAAATTTGCAAACACAATAACCAAGCTGCTGGGATATTCATGCAAAGACTGTAACAATAAGTAGTATAATTCCTATTTTGAATACATGCAATTTCACCAACTATTTAGTAACAACAAATCCAGATAGTTTAATCATGAATAGTGTTTTCAAATGCAAGATTTTGAGCAAAAGGCATACCTGTTTGTTATATGCTTCAACGATGCCCAGGGTTCAGGGATTGTGTGCAATTGGTGATCACCACTGCACAAAGACCCACTTTTGTTTCAGTAAACCACATTAGGCTGACAACTCATCTTGAGTTCATTCCCCGCCCCACTGTCAGCTTGCCGGGCTGTGTTTTCATCCATGATTGGATTATAGAAAATTGCTAATTGATTTTAAAATGAACCTTTGTTTCATTACTGCTTTTAACATCTGTTAAAACAGTTTTTTGTACACTTTCTGATTGGATTTAATCCAAACAAAATGAGATTGATATATCTGAAATGATATGAGGCGCGAATTAGTGTGAGAAAATCTTTTTTAGATTGAATCAGAAGGCGAATTTTCCAATTTTAGCTAATACTTTCATTTGCTGTTGGTTTTTGGTAAACGTTCAAATAATGTTTGTGTGTGCAGTGACTATTATCATTCTTAGTTTTTTGCCGTTGTTTGATCAGTCCAGATTGTTGTGGATGGACTCACTGCTACGACACCATGTGCCATGTGACTACCAATCCATCCATCCATCCATTAGCAATACCGCTTATCCTATGCAGGGTCGCGGGGGAGCTGGAGCCTGTCCCAGCCGACATAGGGCCAGAGGCGGGGTACACCCTGGACAGGTCGCTGGTCCATCGCAAGGCTAACACATAAGGACTTACAACAATTCACACACATTCACCCCTACGGACAATTTAGAGTCACCAATCAACTTGCTGTTTTTGGACTGTGGGAGGAAGCCGGAGTACCCGGAGAAAACCCAAGCTTACACAGGGAGAACATGCAAACTCCACACAGAAAGGCCCCTTGGTCAAGGTGGGGTTTCAACCCAGGGCCTTGTCGCTGTGAGGCCACAGTGCTAACCACTGAGCCCATGTGACTTGCCATTTCAGTTGATGTTGTTCCTACTTTTATTTTATTTTTAAATTAACTGATAGCAAATAACTAGGTTCTATGAAAAACAATGATACGACTCTGGGAGGAACAAAAGAGGGAACCTGAGCACACCAAGGCTGTAGGAGCTGGTGTTGAAACTAGAACCCACCATACTCAAGTAGACGGAGCTGATGATGGTGTCAGTCTATGGGAGAATGGGATCCTTTAAAAGCCTGTTGACTCAGGGAGGAACAGGGATCCTGGAAAGGCCTTGGACTTTGGCAGTGCCTGGAACCCTTGAAAAGTCCTAGACCTTGAAACGGACTTGGATCCTGGAAAGGGCTTGTACATGGCCTGTGTCTGTGATTTGGGCAGGGACTGGGAACCTGTAAAAGCCTTAGACTCTGCAATGGACTTGAACACTGAATAAAGGCGGAACTGAGGCTGGGAGCCTGGATCCTGGCCAAAATGCTAGCATATTTTATTGGTGAGTGGTTCTCAGCTGACTCCTTTCATGTACTGGTTCCTTGACAAACTCAAATTTCTGCATATCGCCTTCTTATTCAAAGACCAGGGTGCAAAATTTTTCTTGTTGTTCAAAATATATAAAATAAGTTTGTTGGCCTTTAATGAAGACCTAAAAGACCCTGCCTCATGTTTACCATGGAATTATGGTGTAGTGTGGTATGCTTTTATGACATATCCTTGCCCAGACAAATAGAAATGTACAATGGACTGTCAATGTTGCAAATGAAAATTAATAGAAAAATAAGAATGATTCCTGCTATCTTATAATAGAAATACATTACGTTTACTGTGCTGATTTGGTTTACTCTTGTGAAAACAATCGATGTAGACTTATAATAACTGTAACACTGTGACTACCAAGACGACTAGGAACTGACTAGGCCATAAACCCATGTAACCAAGACAACCATGGACATTTAGATTCATTTATGTTTGAGGCATGTTCTTTGATTAGATTTTGCAACATATATTGCTATTATTGGAAGCTGTTGAAGAGGAAAGGTCATTAGCGATGAATTACTTAATTGAATTACCGGGGAATAGGCGGAAGACTGTGACTGCTGATTACTGCTTGTCTTTATAAATTTATTTGAGTAATTGAACAAATGCAGAAATTTCCCTTTTGTTGTTTGTACTATTGTCATCATGAACCTGTTAATTGATACTGTCCCATTTAGATACTTTTCTTACAGAAGGAAAACAACGATTTATATTTAGTATGGATGAATGGCCAGAAAATTGTTATACGTTCATAGAAACAACCATATAATTAATGTTGTTCAGCAGGTGTACAAAACACTATATGAAGTGGTTTTGCAGTAGTTTTTATTAAAAAGTTATGTAGTTCTATACAGCAAACATGATATTCCACTGATTGTATAAGATATTTTCTTTGATGACCTGGATCTTTGCTCTGTAGCAGTGTGTAAGCCTTTGGTAGCCACCAGGGGGCATAAACAAGCTTTACCTGGAATTTCACTAAATATTACATGAGTATCGGCCCCAACAGTTTGAAGAATTGAGTTTGAGGACTAGACTTTAATATAATTCCTGTGCTTCATTGTAGGTTCCATATTCTATTGAGAATGTAGTCACTGTGTTATGTTTAGAAGAAAATGGAGCGAAAATGGTTTAAATCTTACTTTAATACATTTTATTAAACAGATTTTTGCTTGAATCACGTTTGCTTAAGAGATTAATTTTCTTTTCAGACATATTTTTGGTGACCATAAGAAGCCCACACATGGCAACTTCAGAAAACAGATGCTTATAGACAAACATCTACACCACTTTGACAAACCATGCACAGCATTTAGAAAATGTGCTACAAATTCAGATAACATAACACATTACAGAAAAGCTCTTTTACGCTTTTAGCGCTTTAATTACAGACAGAAAAACACATTACATTTATTTTCCACCTTTTAGCAGTATACTTTAAAGGCTGCAAATAGATTTCTATATAGTTACCTGTTTGTCTGTACTGTTCAGTAACTTGCAATAGGAAAACAATGTGAAAATATATACCGCAAAATACAATGTTAAAATGTGCAGAAATATAGATTTTGGCCTAATCATCCACCCATAAATGGGCCAAAAATACAGTGTGTACAGTTAGTAGCATGAACCTGTCAAATTCCAGCAGCATATTTAAAAAAAGCTGCACAGTGTTTTCAGATTGCAGTTAGCCATTGGTGACAATTTGCACTGACTATTTGAAATGATCAGGGTATCAGAATCTCCCTTATTATATATAGAAGTAAAATCAAAGTTCAAATTAAAAATAGGCTGGTCTACTAGGGATACTGCTCAGGGAGAGAAGCTGGTTTGGTGATGGGTGTGGACTGGAATTGTTTGCCAGAAGGGAGTCTTAGAAACAGACTGTGAGCTGGGTGGGAGGCGTCAGTGATGATCATCACTGTCTCCTGACGCTGGGCGGGAGGGGTCAGTGATTATCTTCACTGCACGTCTCCTGGCTCCAGACCTGGGATCTTGTATTGAGAGGAAAGATGGCAGCCAATGACTCTCGTTAGACTAGACGACTTTTTGTAGCTTGCTTTTGGAGTGGGTGGATAAGATCATACCAGACAGTTATTGAGAAAGTGAGGATGCTTCTCATGACTGTCCTGTAAATATGACAGTATTTACAAGATGTCAATATTATGCAATACAACGAAACATGTTAAGTAGACATGAACAGTTTTGTTTCGACAGACTAAACCAACAGTTTCAGCTTTGACTGAACACGAGCATACCAATAAACAATACATATTGATACACTATGATGGTTCCTGCTTGGGTGTGCAGGTCACGTTCAACAAATCAAATTGCTACAAAGTGAGAAACAAAATGGCAAATGAACAGGGAGAATGCCAAGCTTACAGTTAAAACCAGTCCAATTGACAGTTCCTCATGGGCCAAAGGTTTGAATTATTTGAATGCTGGTAGGCTTTACTAAGATAATCAGTCCCTGGTAGGGTTAAGTCTGGCTGAATGGAAAGGTAAAATAAACCCATGTGCACTTTTTTATGGTTAAAATAGTCAAATAATTTAAATACAAAAGAATATATACCATGGTGGCTATTATCTTTCATCTAAGGCAGGGGTCTCGAACTCAATTTACCTGGGGGCCGCTGGAGGCAGAGTCTGGGTGAGGCTGGGCCGCATCAGGTTTTCCACAAGAAAAGCTCTGATAAAAAACTTTCCAATGTTCTCAA
>JAVQJS010012409.1:0-21658 GCA_036024795.1 Galaxias rostratus | reverse complement strand
CCCCCCCCCCCCCCCCCCCCCCCCCCCCCCCCCCCCCCCCCCAGCACAGTGCAGGGACATGTTCCTTATGTGGTAGAGCAGAACAATGCGTAACTTTCTCCCACTTGCCAATAACAGTTTATCACCACGGCAGATAACCGCAACAACACCAGACAACAGGACAGGCCATGAACCCACAGCCAACCAAGAACACCAACACAAAAACGCTTAGTGGGCGGCACCTTTCGCATTATGCGTCCCAAAAGCTTCCGGGTAATTACAACTGAGCAGGAGAATTTAATGAGGATAAAGATCATACATTCAATTTCCCCCCTCTGAGTTCTATAAATTCTTTCGGGATAAGGGATCATTTAGAAAACTTACCTTGTACTTACAGTCAAGGTTGACTACAGTAAAAGACTGAGTGAATGGGGACGTGCAAGCATCTGTAATTATTTCCATGTTACAACAAAATCTAATTATAAGGCTTGCACAAGCCTTATCGAACAGCACACGTACATCTCACATAAAAGCAAGTGTTAATGGTTTGGAAAGTAATGCATTTCTTGAACATGCTAAATATTATAAAGACATTAAAAGCGTACATACACAGTATGTCTAGTGAAATCTCATGATTCTTCTGCTACGTCTTATGTTCAAAATGATTCCAAAACCTGGTAAGACATTTCTGTTTGAATTGATAACTAGAGCAATCACATAACTTGGTTTTAAATTGCACATCTTGTTAATAACCTGTCAAAGATATTTGAATTTGTTCACAGAACACTAATGACACAGCAATATTGACATTTGTTTTACAAAAAGGTGCAATACATTCCACAATGTTATTGCAAGAGAGATTATTTAATGTCATGACCACACCCGTTTTATTATGCCAAAATCAAATGAGTACTTTCCTCCACAATCTGTCTCGGCAAAATGTGGCTGAGCCTTCACCTCCGCCACTGCCAAACCAAGTGTTCAGAGTCCACGTGCCTTAACGGATCAAACAAATCACAGTGACAGGGCAGCAATGCACCTCAGCTGCTGCTCGGCAATTAGGACATCAGGAGTCGTCTCATTCCCTGCTCACCCACCACGCTTCGACTGCTACACAAATGCACACGGGCCTCATACAGTGGACACCCCGTATGACAATGGCAGTTGAAAGTGACACGGTGAATAATTCAAGCCATGGACGGAAAGAAAACCCTGTATAAGGCTCTTATCCCCTGCCCTGTTCTAGAGCCCCTCACAATGCACTACTTAAAAAATTTAATTGGACTCACAGTACGCAATTAGTAAGGCTTCTGAGGCTGTACAACTGCTGTTTAGAAAAGTACAGCTGAAAAAAGGGAGAGATTAAGGTTAAGGTTTGGAAATACTTGGCATTGGAGGAGGAAGAAAGACTGGAGACGACATGAATACCAAATTGCAGGAGTTGGAGATACAAGCAACATTTTTCCAATTGAGACGTTGCTAGGAAGGTGCTATGAAGGAGAGGAAGACTGGAATAACAGAGTAACTGAAATTTCAAGTGAGAAAAAAAAAAAACTAAACCAATATATATATATATAAAAAAAGGGGGAAATACAAATTGAATGCATCAGACAGAGTGCAATAGAAAGATAGCACTAGACACAGACGGAGAGAAATGAAATGGGAAAAAGGGAAATGAAGCGACAGTGTAGGAAGATAAGGGTGGAATAGAGTGCAATAATTTCAGGAGCGCAAGGGAAAATTGAAAATTAGAATTGGCAAACAACGTGGACAGGGATACAGAATGTGGGGAGGAAAGGGCATGAAAGGAGTGAGGTAACAAAGGTCTGTATAACAGCAAGGGAGAGGGCAGGCTGCAATATACAACCAGAGAGGGTCAGAAAAGATGGTTAAATGGGTGCGAGTTACAAAACGGCGAAAAGAAAGCCATGATTTTATTACCTCCCAAATAGGCAGCCACACAGCAGGGCAGGCACATTTTTCAAAGGGGAATAGAATGCCCATCGTGGTTAAAATGGATTGGTTTTTATTAGGTAAGGTGCAAGGGGGTAAGAGGGAACGCGCAATGATATTCATTTCAGCACATCAGCAAAAAGGATATTTTCAATTTCCGGTTTGAGCAAGGGATATGGATTTCAGGGAGGTTGTAGTTCTCTTGAACACAATATATTTTCGCCTTCCACAAAATGCAAAACACCTGTGCAAGTGCTCAACCTAGCCCAGTAGTCATCACAGAAGATGCAGTAGCCCATCAGAATAATACAATTTGTGCAGGGGACACAAACCTAAAACACGATCCTTTAAAATGTTGTGAACATTAGATAGCATGCGGTATGAAAAATGCAGAGCGACCATTTCCCTTTCCACCAGAACCTCAAGGCAGAATATCGAGGTCAGCTAATCCCACAAGTGAGGAGGAAACAATAGCGGTGTAATTGACACGTGAGCCACCTCTGGGAAGCTGGATTGAACCCCACAGCCAGTCACCTCCGTCTAGGTAAGAATGCCTGCTTCCCCCTGATCCCAAATCTAAACCCAACGCCTGGACGGCGAGCACCTCTGCCTAATGGCACAGTATGTCCCAGGTGTGGAAAATTACTTTTAAAAGGAAACCCGTCTACCTTTATAGAGTACTAGTGACAAGTAATTTAAAAAAAATTGAACAGAACTGATATACATCTCTGGTTTTCCAATAATTAAACTAGCAATGATACAAAACCATTATGAAAGCAAAGAAAATTGAGACTGTTTGCAAGGAAAATCCAATCTAAAGCAAATTTGGGTTAGCCAAGGAGAAATTGAAACAAGACTGAAAGAGCTGATATACAAGTTTAAATTGCTAAGGTGTTTGTTTGTTATGAAAACAAAATGATTTCTGCTTTTAGGTATGGGTATTGAATATGTTCCAAAACTGACAAATTCAAACGCCAATGATATTCCAAACAAAACTATAAAATATCTATCAATTAATAGGGAAAAACCACAATGCACATGGCCTTGCATAATTTTGATAAAATGTATATATTTATAAATATTACATTCTTCTATACAACTAGATCTCTATCCTAAATATCTCATTAGTGGCTCAAATTTGTGATACTTCGATGAGACAAAGCGCAAACATTCACTCGTCAAAATCTCTTCAGGAGAAAGTGACTCAAAGTCTACGTTTGTCTTAAAACTGAGCAGTAAAGGAAACCTCAACTCTACGTGGTTCCTTTTGTGTCCGTGAGTATTTAGGACTTAAATATATATAAAAAAATGCGCATTTTAGTCTCTAAATGAAGTTCTTTTCGTTACTGTACTTTGCTCCTAAAGGGCCTTTAGGAGCAAAAGGCCAGAAACAAATGGGACAAGATTAAGAGAAAAAAAGTTATTTCTAAAAAATAACCACATTTTTCCTCTGGGTTATTCTGTACTCAGAGGGAAGTGGAAGGACATTCGGAAACGTAAATTGTCAGTGCAGTTATCATTGGACAACCCGTTATCGGACTTGCTGCCACTTTCCAAACATTGATTTCATGTTGAGGAATAATATATTCGGTCTTGAAAACCTCAGGATTTATACGAAAGTCTCGGACTAAAGCTGTCACATTACGTACTTGAGATAGTTTTTTAAATCTTCTGACTGACTGTTTGAGCCAACTAAAAGTAAGCTAAGTATTTCTGCAACAGTCTCCGATGTTTAAGTTGCAGTTGAGTTATGATTGACACATACAAATTGTTAAAGAAACGTTTTCTAAAGCAAGAATATTTTAAAAACGAATTAGCATGTTCATCTCAATTTCACAGGCTAGACATACTTCTACACAAGGTGTGCCCTGTTTAGTACACAGCACGGATTCCAATTTATCTTTATTTATAGTCCACATTAAATCTGATATAGCCATCACAACTTGACTATCACAGTTTCCATATTTTGTGGAAAGAAATTGAGGGCAGAGATAGGTTTGGTTTGTGAAGGGCCGACAGACTTACCTCAAGGCAGGTAAATGAGTGGTTACCTCAGATTTAAAAAAGCACTGTATTCCCCTCAGGGGTTGAGTATTAACTTTGTAAGAGAGGATCTCAGCTCTCCTAAAAAACCCAAACAGCCAATCTACCACTGTACCAGGGGGTATTTTGAGAAGATTTTAGCACTACTTTTCATAGGAGACCAGGAAAAGGTGTCGGACATAAATGTTCAATTATTCATTGCCAAAGCAACTCGACTAAGGACAACATTTGACATTAAGGATTTATGTCCCAAGTAAAAATTGTGAGTGTCCGTCGACAGACACTTGCACAACCCTAACATTGGTTTTTCTTTAAAGAAAGATACTGAGCATTTTGTTCTTGACAATAGCCTTCATTGTCAGCTGAACATTGATGGGTTAGTAGGCATTCAAAAGATGTATGAACAGGACTCAACTGCCAAACCTTGTACTTAAATTTTTACACCATATTCTAACCTCATTAACCGTTGTCCGGTCAGAGCACTTTGATATGAAAAGTGCCATAGAAATTAATTAGAAGACTAAAAACGTGTGGTGTTGCAAGCCATTACCTCAAGACGTCCAGTGTCAGGCTGGAATCCCCGGGCAGGGTCCTCTGTCGTCACTCGACACTGGATGGCGTAGCCATTGATACGGACCTTATCTTGTCTGAGGCCCAACTCTGGGAGGCTGCGCCCCTCGCACACACGCAGCTGGGCATGAACCAGGTCCACACTGTAAAAGGTGACAAGAGAAATCAAATTGAAGTGAAACTAATCAGGATTTTTTTTTATATAAAGCTAGAATTCACAGTTGGGAATGCACTGCACTTACACAAGATTGCCACTGAGAGAAGGCAACAAATCGGTTCAGTGCTTGTTTTGATGCCAACCACATAACAGAAACGTTGACATTTGGCATGACATTCAACAACTGAAAGCTGGAGTGTGGTGACATTCAAACCGACGTTAAGATAGGAGTTCACAGTCCAACACCTCCCTCTTAAAGTTGATATTAGATTCATGACACGCAAGGCCTGTGGGCACACTCCAGTAAGAACACTGAGAAAGAGTGAGGGAAATGGGACGAATTGAAGGGGGAGGGGGGGTCAAGTCGAGGGGAACAGAGCGCAGAGAAGGTCTTAAGGGTGAGGGAGATAACTGACACAAACTTAACTGTGGGTACTGCCAAGACTCCAAAGGGACCTGAACCATTGTCAGTTCAGTGAGCCAGATATGGCCAGGAATATCAATATGGATAATTCTTACCCGACTGAAGAGGGTTTTGAAACAATAAATCAAAACCTAAGAGTGGATATCAGAAATTATTATTTTATTGACAGGATGAGTTCAGAAACTAAAGATTGTTATACCTCCTGTCCCCAACTTATTTGTTACACTACATATTGTTTCTGTGTAAGAGCGTAAATCAAACAAGGAACATAATTCGTCATGAGTTATGCTATAAAAGAAAATACTTAGAAAGTATTGAAGATTCAAACTACACCATGTTAAACCTTAACCAACCATACATTGTATAACCTATTACAGTCATATGATTTACAACATCTCTCTTGGTGTGATCAGCTTGTTTAAAATAATCACACCCTCTGGTAATCTCTACAGGGATCCAGCTAAAATTACTTTCCCATACTGTTACTTTCTGTACCATATTGCCACTGACAACAACATTTTCCAACATTGCCCAGCATATTGAGGGTGGAAAAACAACAGAGTTGGGGGTGGGAAGGAAGAATTCCTTTTTTTATTTAAATCAGGGCAATGTTGAGGCAGGAGAGACTGCATTGCACAAAACTAAAAGGTCCTATATGTGCCAAATAGCGAGGGAGAACTAAAGAGTGGAGGGAAGAGACAAAAAGAGATGTGTGGAAAAGGGGGGGATTAATATATTCAGTCTGATTTCTTATTCCACTTTAATTGCGGATGCCACGCAGCAAATGGGTGGCTGGTGTCTGTGTGTCACAAACTGATTCTCCACTACAGCCCGACAAACATAGTCCTTGGACTGAAACACTGCAACCGTTCTTCTTTAAATCTTTGTGTGGCTAAAATTCAGGTCATCTTTGAAGCAGTGCCACATCCCACCTACGAGATACCAGACACCCTTCTGTGTCTTGTCTAAAAAGTCTGCTCCAACCCCCTCCTGCAATCTTCTGTTCCCAATTTCAAGCAGTGGAGACAAACAAACCCAGCTGCAGTCTAGCCACCACTCCATGATTAAAAACCCATTACGGAGTGGGTGACAAGACAGCCCACATAGAGATGTAAACACAGGATGAGTGTGCAAGTTCTGAGAGGGAAAGGCCATTCAGGATTTAGACATGCGTTCTGACAAAATCATTCTGTAACAAAGAGCACACTCTGATTAAGCCCCCAACTGTAAACACATTTGAAATAGTTCAGTTGAAATGGTACAGTTGCAAGTTCTATCACTTAGTACTCAAAATAGTCAAATATCTGCATACACCTATAAAAACTGGAGGAGTAAACTCCTTTGCTTTGTTGGAAAGCAATTTGGTCTTTTGCATAGGAAACAAATTAGGACACCACATAATTGTCCATTAAAACTGCATTTTCTTTAAAGCCTCCAGAACCCAAATAATCTTTTGATTACAACTTTCAGAACGACTTAAAACGTATCTATAACCTAATCAGCATCCAGCATGAAACCCATCGTAGAAGGCTTAATCATATATTTTTTTAAAAAGGTACATCTAAGGATCTACCAAGGTTGTACTTCAAGGGGCTCATTGTTGTGCTTTCAAGACTATGAATGCATTGTGTTACGTGTCGGAAGAGAAGAACAAAATATGCTTCAAGCAGAGAGGCACTGCAAAGGCTTTAAGTAGAGTAAATGGAAGTTATCACTAATAAATATAAAATAAGGATGTGGGGTGAGGGGGGGAGGGTACTACAGAATATGGACAGTAGCGCGAGGCCATGACAAGCGTGCCTCCATGGCAAAACCAGAGTGTATTATGCTCCCATGCATTTCTCAATCCAATCTCTCAGAACAGCCATCTTGCTGAATGCCAATTGCCATCTGACAGTTTCAATTTCACATGACAGGATGGACATTTATAATGAATGAATCTACATCGCTTCCACACAAGTACGCATGCACAAATGGAGAAGTTTGGGCCAGAGGCGGAGAAGGGAAATAACGCAAACAAACGTCCAGCAATTCAATATGTTTGAGAATGTGGATGTGTGTGCACATGAACACAATGGAACACCACTGCAGTGATTCAAAATTTGCTTATTTGGCATTTGCAGCATATGCAAACCACATATTCTGTAACCGTTTGGTACTAAACCTGTTAATAAAGCATAGATAATATACATTAGGAGGTTTCATCAATAGCGTGAGATAAGCTTGTTTCATGGTAAATTTATTTTTATTAATCTTACCCCATTGGCATTATGCATATTAGCCCCCAAGTAAGCATGCCATCATTTGAGTCAACTCTCGGCTGTCCTTCCCATGTGTTTGTTTATGTTTCTCTGGAATATAATGACTTGAAGTCATGAAAGCCAAGGTCTCATTTCGCTTCCTTTCGCCTGTAGCGCTTGTAGAAAAATAACCTAAAATCAGTTTAATTAATGGTCTCCCAATACCCATCTCTAGAAAAGGTTTATAAATTATTTATTTCTTTACGAAAGGGAAATCAGCAATGAATACGAATAAATCTACAAATCATGCCAACTATTTATTGTCCTTACTCTGTTTTTAATTACCTTGACATGGCTACTCCATACAATTATTGGGGCATCAAACAGTGAAAACACTTACAAACGTTCACGTTTTTAAAACAAGTCTAAAAATTTGGAAGATGCTCTTAAGGGGAGAAAAAAAGGGACTTGAGCACAGTTGAAGAAAATGCACTCCATGTTTAATTTATGGGTTGCACAATTCCTTGGAGATTGTATAGTATTCCATCGACATCTAGACACCCCAATTAAGATAAGTTCCATCGTGATTTGTAAAACTACATTACAGGGATTTGCTGTTTTGAAACCTTGACGAGCTAACTGGTTTTCTTACAAACGAACAGGTGATTGTTCTAAGAACAACCTTGCCTCATACGACCATCGTCCCTAGTGGGGGTCAGTGGGGTGAAAGGGCAACGACTCACTCTGTGATCTCCTCTGTGACGGTGTGTTCAACTTGAAGGCGGGAGTTGACCTCAATGAAGTAGTGCTTGCCATTTTTATCCACCAAGAACTCCACTGTACCAGCATTTTCATAGCCGACCTGCAGCAGACAAGCAAGCAAATCCATTAGTCATGAACAGGCACACATCTCATCTAGGGCCTGAAGCTGTGCTGAGGAGTAATGTCATGAGTAATTTGGAACAATTAGCATGAGAAAAAGTAAATGTGGTCTGAAAAACATGAAATATATTAATATACTGTCATATAATACAACCGTTTGAGCAATTTGCACCTAGTCAAAGGACTTTTTCAAATATGTGTTCTTTTTCTTTCATTAACCAGTCTGTTTAAGGTGACGTTACACTAAAGACCTATTGTCAAACCACTTGTAATGTCTTTTCTTAAAATATCCAACTACTGGAATTCCATAAAAACTTAAAACTATAAATAGAATGTTAAAATTAATATTAAGCCTGAGCGTTTTTATGTTTGACTTTTTTTTTTTTTTTTAAATGTATCATATTTTCTTTTACATGTAAAACAACTCTACGAACGAGTATAAATATAGTAAACCTGAACGATGACTTAATTCACCAACACCCCCTTCTAGTTAGAAAAATAGACCCTTGCGTACAAAACAAATGAGAAAACTCATCCTAAAACGAAATGTTAAGTACAAGTGTACAGTATGATGTCCAGTCGACATCAAGATGCAAATGGCAGACATTAGTCCATAGAGATGACAGCGCTACTGAAGCTCTGCCAGGCATTCAGCAGGATATATCATTTATCAGACCTTCTCTCCCCTTCACAGCGCTGCAGGGTATGTAGGCAGGATGGTGCCAGCCAGAGAAATTCAGTGAAATCTGATCCAATTTATCACAAAAATTCATTTCCTTCTCAGCTCCCTCCCTAAAAAAAAACAACAAATAAATTCCTGCCAAACAGGCACTCTCATCTATTCGCAGTCACCCATGTGAGTTAATATGCAAGCAAATGCCCACCAGAATGTTTCTCTATTTAGTAATATGTCTATATCAGTCACAGTAGCAGGGGCAATAAAGCGATGAGATTACCACGGATATGTTGATACTACGCTGGCCTGTGCCGGCAAATTGAATAGCATAATTATTTTTTTAAGAGCTATTTTTTGGATAAATTTGTCTGACCAAAACCATGGCATGGTCTCATTATGATGCAATATGTTACCAGTCCATTGAAACTATAAAAAATGCCAGCAAATATATTTATAAACCACATTGTATTAAGTTGTGTTCTATATTAATTCACTGGGACATTTTTATTATTAAAGTTCAATTGAATTTCCTCAGTGTAATGACCAAACCTTCTTATTCCAATGAACTACGAAATATCAAAACATTTCCTTGTTCCACTTGACTTGTTCCATAAAACGTCAATTTGTGACGATTTGTACAGCACATGGAAGTTAATAAGGTTTTATACCAGTAGTTAACTGCCAAATTCACAATAAATTCATTCTATTTAATTTGTCCTTACACCGGAAAGCCCCATTTCCAAAACTAAACATCAGATACATTGCACTGTGTTTTGTCATAAAATAAAAATCCGTCACTAAAATAACATCCTCAGACAATTTTTTTTATAAGATTGTTCAATGAACAAAACCCAAGTAATAATCTATGCATTTATGTGCACCAAAGAGCATCAAATGATCCTAGTCTTAAGATATAATATTCAATCAAACCAAATGCTTTGACTCTTGCCATTGCTCAATTAGGCCTTCTGGAGGTCGAGGGCAAAACCTGAAAACACCTCCAGGACAGGAGGCAGTCACTTGAAAACCCCAATGTCTATTCTCAAACCGAATCCATTCTATATAATGGATCATAAAGTGCTGATCTCGTGCCATTGCCTAAATGATATAACACCATATTTCAGTGTGCTTAGACAGTGCAGCCAGAAAAGCAAAAGATGAATGACGAGAAACCCTAATTCCAGGATGAACATTGTGATCAGTCCCTCACAACGAGCAGTGAGTCAAGAACACAGTTTATTTTATAAAAAGGAATAGGAAATACCTTTCGGAGGTAAAAAAAAAAAAAAAATCTGGCATAAAAGGAGACAGCGGAGCATTAGGGAGTTGGAACAGAAGGAAAGGAGTAGGCGGAGACGTTAGTCAAAGCTGTGATCCCCTACCTGTGCTTATGAGTCTTGTGCCTGAGCTGCAGTCACCATGGAAACCTTAGACTTAAAATGTATGGGGTTGGACAACCACGATTTATTTTTCTTTAGCTCAGTTTGTGTTGTAGTAGTTTCTTTGATGACCTTTTGATGACCGAATAGCTCACAGTTTCAGGTTTCTTTTGATCCTGTTGCACCACTAACTGAAGAGTACAGTTTACAGCTAAGAGCAAAAGAAGCCCTGAAGCGGCCAATTATGTGAAAGAAGTTGGGAAATGGTCGGATTCAAGGCTATTGACATCACCATAGCGCAGAAAGACATCTTTGAATACGTCCTGAAGGAAAAAGGTGACAACTTTGAGACTTTGCTCTTTTACTAAAGTGAGAAAGAACAAAAAACATGAAGATAACTTGTTATGGGACAGTAGTCAAATAGGAAAATCCTTAATTCACCAGAAATCCTTTTAAAGTAGACTATCAAGGCAGTTTAGAGACTCGAGATCCCACAATAGCGGATCCCCCAAAAATGTCAGTGCGTGCCAAAAACTAATATGTATACCTAGATATGTTATAATTACTATAGTGAATGGACATACTATGTTGAATTGACTAATAACCTTGTATGCATATATGTTAGTTAATTAATTTGTCCTCTAACCTCGAGTACAGCTATTTTCTTGAAAAATTTGACGGTTACCAACTGAACACAGGGAGTTGGACTCGAAAGACAAACTGCACATCGCTGTCCAACGATAACATGTTTAAAGACACATGCACGCTGGTACCGAGTGCAAAGAACTACAATACAATATTCAATCAAACCAAATGCTCTGTGACAGCGGGAAAGGGGTGGGGGGTGGAGGTTGAAGCACAGCCAAAAATCCCCGATTTTCGCTCATCTATATTTCTCAGTACCATATGAGTGAACAGATGGAGTACAATTTTCTGCCTTCCCAACACCCTTTTCTTTCCATCTTCGCATATTTAGCACACACTAAAAACACTAATGTACCAACATTTTCCAGTCTGTTAAACTATTGACGTGGCAGATGGAGGGGGACACTGGTCACTGCAGCATGTCTTCGTACAAGGAAAGATGCCATTGAGAATTAAGGTTTCAAATTCCTGAGGTATAACCAGCCAAAAAGAATCGCTGTACTAAAGTGTTAGATAACTGCTTCATCATTAGCATCCTTTCATGGGAGAAGCTTAATATTCAATTATTTCTGCCCAGAAAATTATAGCCTAATAGTCCTAATCACTTAGATGCACTCAACCAGTCTCCATGTTCCTAAATCAGGGAGCACAATCAACATAGGGGGCACCAAGACAGAGCACCAACAACAAGAAAACACAAGGTTCTTGTAACAAGCCCACATGTCACACTCGAGACCCTATCTGCCTTTCCAAACAAACAGTAATAACGAGCTGTCACCGACGAGTTGGTCGTTGATGAGGATAATTACATCCCGCATACAGACTGCTGCAGTATTTCCCATATTAAAACGCTGGCACGTCTCCTTTTGTTTGTGGGAGTGGCAATCCCTGTATCCAGACAATCCCATTGGCAGGCTCCTTCAGTGTTGTTCAATGCTGCCATCAAGTGTATCCATTGAGTACTGCAGCCGTAACTTCAACAGCTGGTTTAAGTTCAGCTCCAGGCTCTCTGGGATCAAATGAAGTTAACCACGTCTGATAGAACCCCCTACTTCCGGTATAACCCTGTAGCCCTCCCTTCACACAAAGACTTGTCTCAATAGTCTGTCTCTAATCTTTTTCTTGCACAATATTCACATAAAAAAAGGGTCTGAAATCGTCCTGTCATTCTGTTCAAAACACTTGAGAGAGAACAAATAGTTGATTCAGTGTGTTAGACCGACAAAACGGACTCGCACGAGACGAAACAAGCATCTACTTGAAATCCTATTCCATTATACCACTTTACAAAAGACCTTGCCAAGCCTGGGAGGGAACAAAAAGGGAACTTTTGTCCTCAGGGCAGCTTCATTACAGTTTGAAGAAAGCATTCCATTGTGTGTGTGTGTGTGTGTGTGTGTGTGTGTGTGTGTGTGTGTGTGATGAAGCTCACCATTCTAGCCAGGTTGACCGAGTCCGCTGTGAGTCTGTCTCGGATATGTGGGTCAAGTTGCGTTGCCGGAGCTACCTCCACCACCTTCTGATGCCTCCTCTGGATCGAGCAGTCCCTCTCATAGAGGTGGATAACATTTCCATACTTATCCCCTGGAAGTGGTGGGACAAAATAAAGGCTCTTTTATTTACGCTTTCTTATTAGGCATTCAGGGAGGGATATAGTGCAGCTCTGGGTAGGCCCGTTTGTGATTGCAATAGGAATTCAAGGGTTAAAATTGCTCATGGCAGAAACACAGCAATTATCCAAATCATATGTGAGGATTTAGTTCTGCATGGATAGGTAATGGAGAGTAATAGAAAAATAAATAAAACCCCTACCTAGAATTTGCACTTCGATGTGCCTGGGCTTCTCAATAAACTTCTCCACAAACAAAGCACCGTTTCCAAACGCCGACAGCGCCTCAGAGTATGCCCGTTGGTAATTCTCTTCCAGTTCCTGAAAATCCATTTGTCATCCGAATAAGCTTCACAACACACAAATCAACCAATTAACTAAATTGATGAACCGCACGCTTGATTACCTCATACTCCTTGACAACTCTCATCCCCCTTCCCCCACCACCATAGGCTGCCTTAAAGATGATGGGGAAGCCATAGGTGTTGGAAAACTCCTGGGCCTCCTGAAGGCAGGTGATGGGGGCGTTGGTCCCTGGTACCACTGGAACTCCTTGGTAGGGGGAGAAGGAAAGGGGGGTGGTTGGCATGACCAATGAACAGTATGAGACAATTTTCCACATCGTATATACTATATAAAACTGCTTTAAAACATTATATCAATACAAATCGATATCCAACAGAGAGAGCACTGTTAAGGGTAAAGATGTGTCAAGCCACTTCTAGCTTGCCTGCGCTCATGGCGATGGCTCTGGCCTCCACTTTGTCGCCCATCTTGCGCACCACGTCAGGAGACGGACCAATGAAACGAACGCCGGCATCGACACAAGCTTGGGCAAAATCAGCTCGTTCGGAAAGAAAGCCGTAACCAGGGTGAATGGCGTCCACATGATTCTCCTAATTATAAAACATGGACATTTTAATATTAGAAAAGTAAAGGTGGTCTGAGACCAAGCTAATCAAAATGCACATCTGGTTGCTCTTACCTTAGCCACTTTGATAATGTCAGGAATGTCTAGGTAAGCAGCCACGGGTGCCAGGCCCTTGCCGATGAGGTAGGCTTCATCAGCCTTCTGTCGGTGCATCTGTCCTGTGTCTTGTTCGGAGTAAACAGCCACCGTGCGGATTCCAAGCTCGGTACAAGCTCGGAACACACGGATGGCTATCTCACCTGAAAGCACATCATAACAAAAGAATAAGGGCCTCATGTATAAAACCTGGCTTGGCATCCAAATGCTACCTGGGTAGTATCCCAAAAATTTGATGCATGAAACTCGAGTGTGTCACACATTTGTGAAGTCTAAAAAGAAGTGTGAAGATTTATAGTCCAACAATAATCTATACACAGGTGTGTAAAACATTCTACATTTTCCTTTATATTAAAGAAAGAGATTAATCTGCATGGCTGGGACCTTTTGGGTCAAACAGTCAAAGAAGCATGGGGTTTATGGCTATACCATGGTGAGGAACCATCTATTAGCGTCTTGCACTATTTAATAATACTTTATACAGAGCAGAAATACTAGAAACAGAGCAGGACCATACAACTGAAACTGATCTTATTTTTTAAAGTTTGTTTACTATACAAGCGAACCCATTCAAAGGCAGCTTATTGTCCTAAGGATTATTGATCCAACCAAACCCTTTCACTGGTGGTGTGGCCATATAACTTAGCTTTGCCAGAAGTAAGGGGTTTCCTTTCCTAGAACCTACTTGCCGATACACTAATTCTTACATCCTTTCTAACCAAATGACCCTATTTGAACCTATTGATATAGTTGAATTATTTTGTGTGTGTGCTGCTTTTATGCACGAGTCCTCAAGAAACTTGGCAAAATGTTAATACATAATTAGAATGTTATTAAGGAACAAACATATGAATATGGATAAGTCATACAGGCACACAAGTTACCTGCGTCTACTTTAAAATTACAAATATGTAAAAGGAAGTAGAAAGATCATTATACCTCTGTTGGCCACCATCACTTTTTTAATGGGTTTGTACTCCAGGGTCTGAGGAGAAGAATGCTTGGAGCGGGAAAGACAGCATGCTCTTCGAACAGCCAGGAGGCCCAAGGCCAATCGCAACCTTCCAACCTGCAACAGCATCTACATACCATGATAGCAAGGGGAAATGTAGAAGAGGGCATACCGTTCAGGACATCAATAGACATTGCGTGATAAAGGTAGTGCATGCTACTTTGAACACGAAAACTATGCGATCTTGATCCTAACCTTAAGATAACCTACAAGGAAATCCAGAAGCAATATACAAAGAAAGTCAGTAGTAAGCCATTTTATTGAGTGGACAAACTTTTGATAAGAAACGGGCTAATCTCAAAGGTTTAACTAGCTACAAAGTTTCTTATCGTGAGGTGAAAGTTAAAAAGGTGAATCAACCAAAACCAGTTCGCCATGGCTAACGCATTGCAGCCTATTGCATATAAATGAAGACATTCAGGCATATGTTTGACAAACAGGTAAGACACTAAAGACAAGACTAAATTCTGACCCACACTATTTTGTGGGTTCTAGACAAAATAGGGCTTGCATATAGGGTGAAGATAAATTAATACAATAACCATAAATTCTTTACCTAAAACTTACTGAACTGGACTAGAAGCAGTTCAGTACGGCTGCAAATAAATTAGGCCAAATGTCAAATAAGGCCATAGAGCAAAAACATTTCCCCATCTGAATAAACAGTAACTAAGGCTGCACACTGAGGAATCATAGTGAAGCCAAAGGGGGCCAAGTAGAAAACAAACATGAAAGGGCTTTGTGTAAAGATAAGGGAAAGCTAGGAACAGTGTGTGTGGGGCACACAAAACAGTGCTTAACAAGATCTAAGAGTAGCCCCTAGTCTGCAAGAAGTAAAAGGATCTATGTATTTCTGCATCAAAGCCTCCATAAATATTTTTACTTAACATTGACACATGCGGAGTGACAGTAGCAAGAACAGAACTGTCTGGTAGTAAGCAGGTTTGACAAAATAATAAGTAGTACTGTTTAACGTCAAGCCCAAACTAGACACTAGCAAAAACTAGTCTTGCGTCTAGACTGTCAGGAAAAGTCAACCGTCTCAGTGATCCTATACAACAAACCAACATCTTTATTTATATAAAAAAGCTTTTGGTTGACAGCCAAGTCAATAAACATTGCACAATTTCACATTGCAAAATCACACAGCTCAAAGGTTTAAACGTAGGATTGCAGGATTCCTAGGGTACTTGAAGCTTAGGTCTACTTAGTTCTTCGGCCCATAGTCAAGGATATATCAATGTACTTCAGCATTCCAGTAAGTATCATACAGTTGAGTTACCATTTGGGCTGGCAATCACTGAAAACAGTGATGCCTAAATTGTTTAGCCAAAGGAAAGTAGACCCCCATCTAAAATTTAAGTTTGATTACATGCTGACCCAGACAGGCAGAAATTTGGAGAGCGATTTGGAGAGCCAAGTTTGTGTGCAAATAAATAGGCCACACAACTTAGAAAGACAGAGGACAACACAAAAAAACATTGGTTAACAGAAAAGCTAGATATCTTAGAAAAAACACAAATGAAAGAGGTTGTCAAGCTAAACCTCTTTACACGGAGAGTGAGAGAGCAAGCCTACTTGCAATCTGATCTCATATTTGCAATTTGACTCCTTGGGAACCTTAAATTGCCTTCAGGTGTAGACTCAGACCTAAATGCCGGATATTTAAACTAGACGCTGGTAGACAATAATGCAGGCCTGAACTTTACTAACAATAATTTCTGTGGCAGTTTTGTAGCAGAATTTTAAATGCATGCAAGACTGAACAAGCAACAAATTTACCAATGACAATGCGGAAACCAAGACTCTGATCATGCTTCACTTGTGGATATAGTATCACAATTGTAGCATTAAGTTTGTTTTGTAAACTTAACCCAAGCCTCTGCTTAAGCCACGGATCAAAGATAATAGTAACACCAGTATTTGTATTGCCAGACTGTACTGTTGCAAACAAAAACTGTGTACATAGAGATAGTCAGAGATTACGATAGCGTAAGGTAGGCACACTCACTGTCCTGTTTGTTAAACTTTAAAAGTTATTTATGTTTGTTGCAACTAATGTTCTTGCATGTACAAAAAATCCATATACGCAGGTCACAACTAGCGTTGCGTTAAAGTTAACTTATTTTTACTCCTTTCTTGCAAACGATAGTGATTTGACAAGTATTGAACAACAGTATCTTTTTATCATTGCATAACATTTCTCGCAAAATAACAAGTTTTTGGTGTCATTACACATTTTTCATTTGTAACCAGACCTGCTGCAACGTGTTTATTTTAGCCTGCTAACACTGCGATCGGTGTTTGGCTTGCTAGCTAACAGACTCGGACAGAGATAGCTTATAGCGAGCTAACGCGGTTTAGTCGGGATGGCTAGCAAACGTAAGCTTGCGACTAGTCAGTTGACACATTTCTAACGTTTGCAAGCAGACAATAAATGGTTGTACACTTTGTTGGCTAGGTAACTTAATGTCAGGGTTATCTTAAATTAAAACGTACCTTGGAGTCCACCTCAAAGGGTGCACCTGACTGGTCTCGTTTGAATGACAGAGACTTGAGACAGGGATTTTGAAGTCTGCGCAACGCTAGCGACTTTATACACTTACATTCATTGAAACATTACCAGGTGACTCGACCAGACGCCCACTGCTTGGCTACTTTCTATTGGCCGCTGGAAATGCCTCGGAATGTCCCTGCCTACCAGTTTTACTTGAGCAAAGATAGTTCTGTCTACATGTCATTAACATAATTGAGAAGTGATGGTGTAATTTTCTAATGAGAGCTGACCTCGCCCATCATGGCTGTTTTTGTTCAGTTTAAACTAGTCTAAACCTTAACAGCCAACAAGTTACATTTCTGTTAAGCGCACAAGGTAACGGTCTATTGTCTACTTTAAAGTGTCATTGCCCACCAACATACAGTATATTTACGACTTCTCAATTAAACTGGAAATCAGCCAATAGGTACAGAAGTTTTTCTTCCGTGTATAGGATATAGGCCTGTTGATATATAAATGCAACCACCCTGTAACAGGTCCACTTGTGTCAAAGGGCTATTTTACTCGGGGGAGAAAAAAAAAACCATAAAAACAATTTCTTCACAATACCAACAAGTACCACAGGAGACATTTTATAGAAACACTTGTCATAGATTTTATCAGGAAAGCTGACACAAGTTATTACTATGGAATGCATAATCTCCCCAAAGCATTTAAAGGGCAGGGTAAAGACAAAATCATAGCTGACAGTCTTTAAAACATAACATCTGAAGTCCAAGAAAAAAAATAACATTATCTGGGGAAGTAAATGAAAATGCCAGACAATACACATGCAGTATGGAGTGATCATTGTGCAGCTTTAGACCATATAATTCACAAACACACAAGTTAGGTATAAAATGACAAGCAGCAAACTAGGACTACATTTCAACTCAGTTTTCCAGCGATTATATAGGAATACATACTGTAGATACATACTGTTTTGTTTTTACATATATTTTTAAAACCACAAAGAATACATTAGTGGGGCATTGGATGGAGCAGTTTGGTCAGATGTTTTAAGATCAAGGTCACTTTTACAGCTGCACATTGTATTTGTTGTTCTCGAACCCTTCAAACACTGAATGAAGTGTCACCCTCAACATTTAATTTAGTTTAAGCGACAATCATACCAAATTCATTATTTGACAAACAACTGAAGCCATTATGTGATTCCACAATCCTTTCTCCTTAATAAATACCCATGGATGCCAACGATGCAGCAGGTTAGCGGACATCTTTGACAATGACCATGCTAACCTCATCTGACTCAGCGTGAATTTCCAAATAGAGTATGCATGGCAATTTGTCATGGCTATAAATGAAATTACTAGGTAAGATCAATATAAATTAATAAATGTAATTACTTAAGGATTAATCATGGAATAAAAAAAATCACAGCGCAAACATGCTCATACACAACATGGTAAGGGACGTTGTCTAAAGTTTGGTCCTGTGTGCTTAGAACAAACCTCAAAAGTCATAGATACAATAAAGCAGGGCAAGCACAATAGAAAATAGGATGCAGAATCACAAAAACATTCCCAAAGAAATCATGCTGTATAGAATTCAACTACAAAACATTGTTATTTGTTCCTTTTGATTAAATAGTAAGAATGTAATATTCTGTGTACGTTGATATCTTGCATTATAGTAGCATACTCAAATGATGTTTGTAGAGACACACTTATAGCTCATGTACATGAACCAAGCAAAATTGCCAGTAAAAAACAACCAGAAAATATGAGGGGGGTGGGGGTTTGTAGTAAGTTGCTAATTGAATGTTGACAGTGAAAGTGCTGCTCACTGTTTGGTCTTGCGTGGTGTAAAGGTAATTTTGGCTTCCCCGTTTTACTTTGCCGTCATCATTTGAACAAACTCTGAAAGAAAGATAAACAGTCCCCATTATGTCTTCTAGCAAGGACTTGACATTCTGGCAGGGCGGTCAAATTACACAAAATCCTTACAGTGATGTAGTGGCCATCCAGCTGCCGTTACATCGTAAATAAAAAAAGTATTGATAACTTCCTAAAGTAGCCCTTAATATGAAAGCCGTTGTGCATCTTTCCTTCCCAGGTTTGGCTAACAAATGATTCCATTTATATTTAGTTACAGCTCCAAATCTTAACTGACCTTCATAGTTCACTTGACCGTCTCCATCAATGTCAGCCTCACGTATCATTTCATCTACCTCCTCATCTGTCAGTTTTTCCCCGAGGTTGGTCATGACATGGCGCAACTCTGCCGCACTAATATAACCGTTCCCATCCTACAGCATAAAGGAAAAGGAATTTCACAATGAAAATAAATTCATGAAATAACATCTGATTTCTATAAAGTACTTTGAATTTGTATTAAACTCACTTAAATCCACCAGCACACCACCCTTGAGTGAATTTTACCCGGTACATGCAGGTGTGGTTTGATGTTCTGACTGTTAAATAATTTTTAGGGGGCTGACCTTGTCAAAGACTCTGAATGCTTCTCTTATCTCTTCCTCACTGTCTGTGTCCTTCATTTTTCTAGCCATCATTGTCAGAAACTCAGGAAAGTCAATCGTCCCATTACCTATGGAACAGAAAGCAAAGCAATGTCATATATTCATTATCTTTAAGCGTTGTATTTCTTGTATTTCATCAGGACATCATATAGTTCATTTTGTGTTTCCGGGGCTATACCGTTATAACCAAGCTGCCAATAACAATATCAGACAAATAACTGTATCTGTCCTCAACATCTACAGACTGTATGGAATAATGATAACAATTTAAAACAATTCTTAACTTGGGTAGAAATTAAATGTCTGAACGCTGTCAACTAACAACATTACCACTACAGTGCAATACTGCAAGCCTTGAAGGTGCCCTTAATCAGTGAGAAAATTACACTAAAATAAAAAGAAAGTATTGTAATGAACAGAAATTTCATATTAAAGTTGGTATTTCTAAATCATACAACTGTTTTGTAGTCCCACCATCAGCATCCACTTCATTGATCATGTCTTGCAGTTCTGCTTCTGTAGGGTTTTGACCCAAAGATCGCATTACTGTGCCCAGTTCTTTGGTGGTAATAGTGCCATCTCCGTCCTTGTCGAACAGTGAGAACGCCTCCTTGAACTCTGTAGGTGGATTTGAATGTGTCATTGCAGATCAAAAAGATAGCACAGTCCCTGCACATGCAATACCAATCGCCATTCATTTGATGTACAACTTTATGGATCTTTAATTTCAATCACAAATCTTACCAGCAATTTGCTCCTCTGTCAGCTGATCAGCCTAAAATAGATCATACACTATGAGTTATGTCAACATAGCAATGAAACCAACTGGACGTTAGATGAGAAGAGCATGATCCATCAATATACGTTGTATGACCACTTTCATTCTTCCATTCATTCTCCTATCATTGGATACATTTATAAATAGCATTGCTTTACGACACTATTTCCCTGATTTGCAGGTGCATTTACCAGTTGTCCAGCAGATGTCTTATCGTTAGCAAAGACACAAGTAAGGAACTGTTACTGTGCAATACAAACTGAAGCATAACTTGCATACTAACATTAGCCTTGTTAGAGGCCCTAAGTACATTAAAAAAATGTATCTAAACGTTGGGCGTTAAGATAACAGCACGTTATTTAGCAAATTTCTGTTGTGCACCCGCCCCTAACATTTTTGGTTAGCCTAATTTAGCAAGGTATAGTTCGCTAGCTCGCTAGGCTTGCTAATGGCTGCTAAGCAGCAAATGCAACCATTACCAACATACCGTTCGATGAATGATGTGATTATATTCGCTTATTTTAAACTTACAGTCAATGTTGTGTGACTCACCATTTTGTATTAAACAGAATATAATTAACGTTTTTATGCTCTATAAATTGTAATTTCTATTAACGCTGGCCTCTTTAACGTAGAGTCTTCCGCGCCTTGCTTCGCTAGAATGACGTGATAAGGAGATAGGTCTTCTTGCTTGAAAACGTGATTAAGTATCACTCCGCCTTGAGTATAAAGTGGTATTTGCAGCTGACTGTCCTCCGTTTTCTACGGTGGCGCATTGCTGCCACCGGGATAAAAAAAATAGCAGCCTAGTATATCGTTTTAACGATATAGTATTTCGAAATAACGATAAAGTATTACGTAAAAACGATATAACTTTTAAGTATTACGTAAAAACGATATAACTTTTTCGAAATAACGATAAAGTATTACGTAAAAACGATATAACTTTTTCGAAATTACGATAAAGTATTTCGTAAATACGAAATCATTTTTTGAAATAACAAGTGCTTTGTCAGTTTATGCCGCAAGGAGTGGGTATGCAGTCACACTATAGACAATTAGCATCTAATAGACAATAGGCATACTGATGGAATTATTGGTATTAATCGGTATTAAATTGGTATTAAAAAGGGGATTGTTATTAGTCTGCGTACATTACGTCGACATCTGAAATCTCTACTGCTACACAGACGAAAACATCAGTCTGACCTTTTAGATGTAGCCTTGTTTCTAACGGATAAATTGGGT
>JAVQJS010012393.1:0-21799 GCA_036024795.1 Galaxias rostratus | reverse complement strand
ACCAATTTGCCATGGGAGGCCCTACCAGGAACACAAGGTTCCAGACAACATAGCCCTCAGGTTCATAGGGACACACAAACCTCTCCACCACGATAAGGTGATGGTTCCAGGAGAGGACACTATTGTACGAAAAGAAAATAGGGGTTTGCAATTAATGAGTCCATACAGGTCATTCGTTGTGGAGGTTTGAAAGTGCTGAGCAGCAGATGCAGAGGTAAGCCTCAAAGGACTCATTTGAGAGAGACATGTGGTGCTGAGACCAGCGCAGGAACCTCACACGAATCACAACTACACATTATTAAAGGTTGAAAGCTGTGGAGATGGGGCCATTTATCGTTCTATATTAGTTCATCACTCCTCACACCTCTCTAATTGCTACTTCTCTCCTCCTACATTGTTTCTTCACCTCACAATCAGTGCCATGCTGCCATAAGGTCTGCACTTAGTATAATCTTGTGCTGTCTGCTAAATTGCTCATTCGTGACCACAGTTTGGAGCAGTTGCATCAGTATGAACGTAGTTTTTTCTGGTTTGAACAACATGTAGTTTTGGCAGAAATGTGAGGAGTGGAATGGGGTTGTGATGGAATTGGGTTAGCGTGTCATTTTCTGACACCATGCTGCAAGAAGCGCTGTTTGAAAAATATGTCCCCATAAAACCACACAGTCTGTGTTGCTCTTACAATGCTGATTCGTTTTAAACATTTGTTTGAAAACCTTTTTACGTTCTATTAGATCTGGTTTCACCTTTTCTTGAGTGTTTCTTATTTGCTGTGGGTCGTTTTGTTAAATTCATTGAATGCCTTGTGCGGTTGAAACTTTTGCAAACGTTACATTGAGTTGAAAAGTAAATGTATGTGTTGCTGTTAAAATCCTATTTGTCTGATACAAGTTTACCTAGTATGCAAATACAATCGAGTGAGTGTGTGTATTGAGTGTGTGTTTACGTGAATGTGGGTGTTCGAGTTCATCTGTATCCGTGTATAAACGTGTGCATGCACATTAACCCAACTGTATCATTCATTTACCAGCCATGACTGTGACATGACTGCCATATCACCTGGCCCGGGAGGTTTGCTGTGATGGGAATTGACAGGTTTATGGTAAATAGTTTTGTAAGGACACAGTTCTCTTCTCTGTAGCTTTAGGTTCAGTTTTCTGTTTATTGCGACATCACATGATGAGATGTCAAGCTGACCACAGTTGGTCTATGTAAAAAAATCTGAAACAAAATGCACTGGTCACCAGACATGGTACATTTTCTTGCTTCCAAGCTTGTACAAGCTCACTACATTTTCTTTGTAAGTATATAGCTTGTTGTTATTCATCAAACCATTTCTCTTAGGTCTCCTTCTGTCACTGCTTTCCCTGTTGCTAATGTTACCCTGACCCATTTTCTCTGTTCTCAGCCAAATCCAATATTTCGAAAAGACGCTCATAGCCTCAGTAAATGTATTTTCCAAATCCCATCCATGGCTTGTTCTCTTCAATTTGCATGGGGTGGTTGTTTTTTCATATCAAAATTGGTTCTAATCAGGCTGACTATAGTAATCAATTTTGTGAGAAAAAAAAAGCTTCTATAAACCAAACTTGCTATTGACAATATATTTTTTTTGCAAAAGTACCGATTTTACTTACATCTTAATAAATGTCTTAAAAATAATATTTCCATTGCGTTTATAAAAGGTACTAAATATCATGCATGCAATAATGTTGGAATTATGTCTGTGCCTTTCTATTTATTTCTCTTCTGATCTCACAGGCGATGGTAATATATATATTTGTTGGTCGCTTCGAAGAAAATTTAAATTTCAGCACCCCCTCTATATTTCATGTCTAATTGTCATGGGTCTTCAAACAGCTTCGCCCTGAGGATGTATCTCCTTCAGATGCATAGCATGGTCCTCTTATACCATAACCTTTAAAACCTCAGAAGGGAGGATCCCAAACAAGATCCAGCAAGGAGAGCACTCACATTTAAACGACAGACTCTGGAGTATAATGCGCTGCAGCAGGTATTCCACTTCACCCCTGGAGTGTGTGCTCTCCAGTCCTCCTCAAGAAGTGGCTGTGAACATCCCGTATGGATCTTAGGCCTCCTGCTGTGAAGATCCAACTTTGTACTGCGTGGCTCCTGAGAAATATTTTTCATCTGTTTCAAGGGTTTGTTGCACTGTGTCTACAGCTTGAAGTTACTTTGTAGACATACCCACTCAATTCCTACATGTAATCAATTTTATACAATGTCTGCTTCCACCTAATAATGTAAGGTAAGGTAATAATAAAGTACTAAGAAGGTAATAATAATACAAAAAATAATAATGGTAATAGCAATGACAACAATAATTATAATAAAAAAACAAACTTCATAATATTAATATTAATTATTTCAAACAAAAACAAAAATGGCACTGGTTTAGCGTAAAGAAATACAAGAATACTTTAAACTTGTAAAATAATATCTATTCTAACATTTTCTGTGAGCAAGAGGCTTAAATCAGCTTTATGGTATAGAGCGGAAAATCAGATGTGGCTGTGGTATTTACAGTTTTATCATCCAATTTGGCAAATCTCACATCCCCATCTGTCGCTTCCGCCCGCTAAATGCGCGCAATGGCTTTTAGAGATGGCATGAAATATGAACATGCCTTGATCAAATGTATTCCAATTACGGCACACGTGAGTCCAGCTCAGGAGATGGAGTTAATTGCTCTGTAAGGTCAACTCATCAAGACGTGTAAACATATGGCTCTGAGATGATTCATTGGACCGGAGATTTTTTTTGCAAATGTAAGTATTGTTTCTTTAATGTGATATTTATTGTTCCTCACTTAGAGGGCAATGTCCGACAATAAAGGCCCCCGCACACATAAGGTCACCTGACTTTAAATATTGAACACATCACTTCTGTCTTTGTATCGCTGCTAATCAGCAGTTTGATGACAAACTGGGTTTAGACGGGCCACGCTTTCATTGGAACAATCCTATTTCTTTTTAACAGTATTTGCTGTTAGTGTGACGCAAATTGACTTGAAGTAGCTTGGCTGCTTTCCAGGCATGATTCAAGGTGAGTGTAGGAACATGGGGGCTTAAGTTACAGTCCAGCGGCCAGATCAATACTGGCATATTCCAGGCATGCGGTACCAAGGGTATAATGCTCTACTACATAATGAAAACAAATGAAGATAAAGGTTGTTGTTTGAGTTGTGAAAGCCCTCAAGTGTGTTTTAGGAAGTCAGATGTAGGGATTGGATTGCGTGCAATGAATTATAACTGGAGCCTAACTCACGCCTGCTTTTGCGAATCCATTCCATCTTTAGCAGCCATGATCCATTTTGACTGCAACATCTTTAGCAGCCATGATCCATTTTGACTGCAACAAAATGCAGGTCATGGAAGTACAATAAAAAACAACAAAAGTGAATTCCTACTGAGCCATACAGTTGAGGTGGCTTGTTAACGATGGACTAAACGCAATGTCAGGATACTGAGATGAAAAACACAAATAGCAGAATGTCTGTGGTTTGTTAAAAAGAGACTGATAAAATTTCGTCAAAACCTCAACAGAATTAAAATGGGGATGACCGTGAAAAAGCCAGCTGGTCTTTGATGGGAGGGAAGGTATCTCAGGTCATTGCTTTCTTCATGGAAATTGTAACAGTTCCAATTTTTAGTAGGGCTCATGTCGTCTTTCGTATTCAGCTTTTGTTTTGTATTTTATCTTTTAATGGAACCATTCATCTCATTGTACAAGGCTTGGCGTGAAAAATAAACACTTTCCTTGTGCGGTTGAATAAATCACAAATCCTCGGTCAAAATGTCTTAATTCATCAAATCTTGCATATACTTTAATGTCAAGCAAAGAAACACAAGTGGATTTATTAAAATGTGAGTGGAGGAGATACTGTATATCTGAAGTGGTGTCACCTGTGACCTTGTCAATGGAGAAAACCTTTTCATATTTTCATTAGAGGTATTACCACTTATAATATGTAAAGTATGTGAAGGTTTTTTTAGTTCAAGAACTATAGAAATATATGTTTTTTTTCTTTTTCTGGGCCGATTTTACAGATTTATACAAGGATTAAAGTTAAACTATTTTATGAGTTCAATTAAATTTTTTTGCTTATGTGCGAAATTAGATTACATTGGAGCCCTTCTAATAATCAACTATGGAGCCTGTGTACATATTTTTTATGTTGTTTTGGGAATCCCATTTTCAGCATTTGATGAGCAGGTGAACATGAAACAAGATTTGAAGACTCTAAGACTTTAAGATTGTCACTGTAAATTTAGAAACCATGTGAATTTTTCAAAGGCTTATTATCTGAGGAATAAGCGACAGGAGAGACATGAATGTGAGGTCAATAAAGAGGTTCTGATCCAAAATGGCTTCGATGTATTTTTGCTGTGTTTTCTTGCCAGGTTTGAATGATTTCCAATGGCCCATCTCAGCCTTATTGTTTTACATATTCTAATAATGTAATGCAAATTAAAGGGAGCGCAGTCAGTGGGAGAAGGACACACGTTGGAGGCTAAAATTTGGTCAACAAGGTGCAGAAAGCTAGTTGATTAATGTCATTATAGGTAACCATGACTCCGCATTCATGGACTTGAAGAGTGTCTGATTTGAGGAGAGTGAAAACTAATCAATAGAGGCTCTCATTA
Organism: Galaxias rostratus; assembly: GCA_036024795.1. NCBI lineage: Eukaryota > Metazoa > Chordata > Actinopteri > Galaxiiformes > Galaxiidae > Galaxias > Galaxias rostratus. The sequence continues at coordinate 17,132 of JAVQJS010012393.1, read as the reverse complement.
ATGAATGCTAAGCCTCTCTATGAAGCATGGCCCTGTAGTTTGGGGGATGGACACTGAAAGGAAAACATGCCACTCCTAATTCCTCAGATGGCATTCCTTGTCTTGCATAGTGAGGAGGGTGGCAACTGCCTCTATTTGGGATCAACTTTGAGACTTGAGTTGACCATTGCTTGCCCGTTCTAATTAAGGGCAGTAAGAGGAATCATGCCAACACAGTCATGCAACCAAATTATCCCATACAGAACATACATCTTTGTAATTTGATGCTCTCTGATTCTATTTCTAAAGGCAAATGTATTTATAACGTCTGTCGGTGTATCAGTGATGGTTGAACGAGAGAGAAGAAGTCTGAATTCGAATTGGATGTACTGGTAAAACACCTTTTTTAAAAGTGATTTGTTTCATTCTATGTGTGATGGTATGTGGGTGCTAAAGCTTGCACAGATAGAACTATGATGTTTCACCACACAAAATAAATCCTCCACATATCCACGTCTTATGACACTTTTACAATCCTGACGTGGGCACTGTTCCAATTAAATGGGAGCATAACGAGTGCAGCTCTTTCAGTAGTTACATTCATATCTTGCATGTTCTTTGTTAGTCGGCACCTCTACCTAAATGCATATGGATGTGTGTCTCTAGCTCTTGAATATATATGAAAGATGTGACGGCTCATTCAATATATTTTGGCATTATGTTCTGCAATATTTAGATTTACATTTTTGTTGTACTTTTCCAATGAAAAAAACGTCTGTATGCCCATACCTGTTTGGATGTAATTTGTCTTTCCGAAGTAAAGGGCTATTCTAATTTGACTTTACGAAATGATCCTGTTGAGTGAGGAGGGCCAGTAATGAGCCTGTCCGTCAGCCACACAAGGCACGGTGCTGAGGGCAGTAATATTAAGGAACATTTTCTTTGCTGGGTCAATATTCCAAAGCAGGACTTACACACTCCCTTCTTTTCCCTTCAACATGTCCATACCTAATTCCAGAGTGGATATCCGCTTAGATAGGGAGATTGAATATGTGATTGTTCTGGGGGTTTTCACCTCAATGGATTTTGAACACGAACTTTAAATTAGTTCTCAGCCTCTGTCACGTGTAAACTGTGTATTCCTGCTGGGTTCTGATCAATATCCCCATGCAAATAGTACATCGGTGAGTGTTCCGCGTGTATTGGTTTCCTTGTGCTGGTCTCTGACCACCGTACAAACGGTGGGCCAGCTGTGGCCGAGCTGCAGCCTTCTGCCCCCGTCTCTGATGGGGCTTAAGGCACTCTCTGCACACTTGTAATTAGCCCTTCAGGCAATTAAAGCCACCCTAGATTGCCAAAGGGACCATTCAAAACATGGCCTAGCAATAACACTGGCTATGATGCCAGCCCAGAACCCTAACTGACTGAATTAAATGGAACATCTTGGCAAGGACCCTGATTCTCATGCTTGTCCCCTTTAAAAGCACACCCTCTTGGTCGTTGAGATTCCAGGCCTGAGACCTCTCCTCACTCACTGGACTGACACACCCAGTTGTCTCCTCTTCCTCTCTCTCAAACTGCTTACCGTTGTCTCCGAAATCTCCAGCTTGTAACTTTGTAATTACATCCCTATAATTTTTTCTACAGAGTTTGCTCCATACTTTGCTTCAGTTCAGTCGGCTGACAGGCAGAGGAGGGGTGGTGGCTATATTCATGAGGTCCCACTCTGACAGCTGAGGCCTGGGCTGACACGATGCAAATGTTTAACAGTTCCTCCAGGGTTTGTGGACCATTGTGATGTATGGCTGCTATTGAGGACACGGTGGAAATGCAGACACCGACATGATGTGCATGCAGCCCTGGTTTGGTTCGGGAAATCCTTGCATAATTTATGCCACACCCGTTTTGGCGAGAGCCAGTGAAAACCGTTAATTTGGGTAATTCATGGAGCTACTGCTGTCAAATGTTTCTGCCAGATGCGCCTCAGTAGCTTCATGGCACCCTCCTAAAAATGATACATTCTAGTAACATGTTTTAGTTCCGGGAGCAAACAGTAATCTGTTCCAGCAGGACCACCATAAATATCACCTCTGGTGGGTGATGAGATACTTGACATCTGTCCCACTGGCAAAACAAGCCATTTAAGCCCAGACCTCTGCTTTATGTGTCCAGTGTGGCATTCCTAAGTAAAACAAATGGAGTTGTATTTTTGGCCTGCACATACTTAGCTGTGGCCAAAATCTCCAGCGTAAACAAGACACCAGCCGCCACAGATTCTAGACAAAGATGAATCTTCTGCACAGATAGTACAATCCTAATCTTTTCTAATTCTCAATCAGTAGATGTCAGCTCTCTCCCACTCCAGGCAATCCATACAGGGAGAGAAGAAAGAGACGGGTGACGACAGCAAGCATGGGAGTTTCACCATTGCTGAGCACTTGTTCACGTTGTGAGATAAGCGCAAAGAGAGTTCAGATGGCCAGATGAGGATTAAGTTGCTTCGGATTCGTTCATGTAAAAAAGATATGTTAAAGATCCACATTACACTGCTATACCTGTAGGTGTGCTATTGAAACAGATTGAAACAGCTCAGTGTCGGCCCCATAAATTGTCGAAGTGCATGTGCACTGCACGCACCACAAGCTTCATTTTTGCTTTGCCTTTGTTCCAAATTTGCAGGCGTGGGCATATTGTCTAGCATCGCAACCCACATATTCAGATTGTCAAGAACATAAATCAACTCATTAGACATCCAAGCCTTATCAGTTGGGTATGCGATCTCAACTGCTGCACTAGAACTTTATTGGTGGGGAATTCCTTGAGGCGCTCTAGTCACTTATCACGTCAATCTCTCCACACGATATCAGCTTAGTGTCATTAAACAGCCTTTTCTCATCTCCTTCTACAGTTATCACTGCCCTTATTAACGAGAAAGGGAGAGACAAATACAGGGAGAACGTGTCAGTGAAAGGCATATTCTCCCAGCTGATCTTATCAAGGTCATCCCCTGGATAGCACTTGGGAAAATATAACAGATAACAGATCTTCCATAAGTTAATTAGGTTTTTATCACACAATGCAATTACAAAATTGTCAAGTCCTGGGTTTAAGGGGCCAGGATTACTTTGAACAGACTAACAATAACAAAGTGGGCGACAGCAGCGGGAAAGAGATGGCCTCTTTCTCCCCTCTCAGCCGAGGGCCGTAACTCAGCGCTGAGGTAAATCAGACAAAGCACTGTGGTTTATTTAGCATCCGTTCAACGACGACGGTTCAATGCAGAACATACCATTCGGGGGCCAGAGACCCTACTGAGATGCTGATAAGAGAGATTAATGGCGTTGTCTGAGTGGCTGGCATACGATCAGTGGTTGAGCAGCCCAAACAGGAGCTCTATCTAAACCATCTGCATCCAGGTAAAGCACTGCGCTGGGAGGAGCAAAAGGACAAGGTGTTGCATGAATAAATAAAGCAACTCTGTTGTAGAAGGCACCTTAGACCGCAAGTCAAATCACAACCCCTGCATGGTGCCGATCTGGGGAGATGAAGAGGGAAAGAAAAATTGAATACAAAGTGTTCAAATAAAACAAAAGGTTAAGCAGTGGAAGACTGAAAGCATTTGAGTCACAATCCCACCGAATATGGAAATCTTTTCTGAGGGTTATCAAAATTTGCATTGAAATTGCATTTCTGTTCCATGTTCTATGGCAGTGGGAGCAGAGGTTTATTATCGCCTTGGTGATCTCTGCTTAGCATGGTATTGAGATGCTGGGCTGCAGCACAGAGCTGATCTCTTTGCTTGGATGTGTGGACTTCCCTCACTCCCAATTGTAGAGTAGGCCAGTGTGCCTCATTGACAAAAGAATGGCCTTTGGCTATCAACAACTATGAATACTATCTCAATGTGTAATCAGCCTTGGTGCTTATTTAATCATAATTTCACACACTGTGTTATCTAATGAAAAAAAAGGTTTGTATTGTGATATGCTCGGTAGATTCTTATTTAGCTCTCATACACCATTTAAGTAAAATGGAATACAGAATATTTAAAGAAAGTATTATAGCACAAATTTGAATTTGAATCAGCTTTATTCGCTTCAAAGTAGACCAATCCACCCTGGGAAGAGAAACATGTTTACCGTTCAGAACTAAGTATCATTAGTCAACAACCTATTGTTACCTTTTTCTGCAGCTTTCTTTCACTTTGTTGCAAAGTATTTTGGGGATCTCAAAATCTAGCAAAAACCTAAACTTCTCTAGAACACAAACAAATCCATGCGTGGTCTTATCTCAGAAAACAGGGGCCAAAGTTAAAAAAAATTCTGGAGCGAAAAGAAAACAAATGTTTTCACTATGTTTGTTACCAAACCTGCTACCAAAGTTTCCTGGGAGGGAAAAGGTCTAGTCAACCCCCATTATTCTTCTGCAACTGTGAGAAACACTCAGCCTCCCCTAGTTACTCAGTGTTTGGAACAAAGGCTGGCAGCCTCGGAGGGTTCAACAGCTCCAAAGCACACACACTGGAAGGTGCAGCAGTAGTAAGGTCTTCTTCTCTGGAAAATGTAGACCTTCTTCAGGTTAACTCCATGCACATCTAAACATATAAAGGAGGTGGGTGGGGGGGGTTAGGTGCAGTTGTATTCCCAAAGGGAGATGTGCATGTGGTGTAAACCATGACACTGGAAGTTGAACCATTTACTTGTATTGTGCTTGGTAAAAGTAACCGAGACGAGAAAATGGATAAGAAATCATTTTCTGGAAATATTGTATTTGTCACACGTACAGTATCTCCCAATGTGTATCTGGAAATATTTGTGTGGTATTTGTTTCCATTATTCATACACATGTGGTCTGCATCTAAAACTATATCGCTGAATCAGAAGTGACCTTCACTGACAAACCTCACAATATCAGGAGAAATGGAACCCCCACTTTTATGTGTGCAGAGATACCCCCTATTACAAGTAAGAAACTAACAAGAAGACATTTATAAAAAATAAAGAAGAATAACACAGGGCTTCTTTCAACCTGCAACATTTTAGATCAGGTACCTTCTATCCATTGTGTTCTAGCTGAAAATATAACTCCAATTTGGTGCAGGTTTAGGACATTGGTCTCCTCAAAAGTTTTCCTCATTCTGAGATTTTGCTAATTTCGGCTCATTCATATTTAAATATTTCTACTCTGAATAGTAAGTTTGGGAATGTTAAAAATGTCTTGCATTAATCAAAAGTCGGTGAGCTAACTTTTCAGTCCTTTTGATGCTTTTGGGGTTTGCTACCGAGCACAGGAGGTCTCTCTCATTCTCTAATCTTTTTGTGTCTGCCCTATATGTCGCGATTGAGGAGCCAAGCCTGTGAAGTGCCTGCTTTGAAAGCGAAACTGAGAGGAGTCTCCTTTTTCCCCCAAGTTACGGCCCAACTGCAGCACTTCCAGCAGCAGTAGTAAGCCTCCATTTCTTGGTCTATTATCGAATGCACAATCATGGGTCAGAGCCAGTTAATTTGATCGAGTAGAGGTACCAATGCTGTTATTAACCGGTCCAATAAGAAACACAGCAACCTCATGTTACAGCCCATTCATGAGTCTGGCATTATCTGCACTCTGTAATTGAAGTGCCTGTTCTAGCGATAACACACTGTCCCTCTGCCACGGCAGGCAGAATGGGCTTTGTCTCTGATTGATCAGCCCACTTGCTGCACAGTCTGTGGGTCCTCCGTGTGAAGTCTGCATCCCTTAAAGGCTTCTGATGGATAGCCCTTAAATGATAACAATAAGGTGTCGCCTCTTTAGCTTTAACCTAACTGAAGACGATCGTGGAATCCTCCTACGTTAGTAAACCAAATTAAAACCTTAACCATTTGCATGACAATTCTATTTCCATAGCTTCAGTTGGAATAGAAGATAATTCAATCCCCTGACTACTGTATACCTGGCTATAAATCATGTTCAATTCCTGAATGGCCTCATCAATAATGATTCTTCGTACATCATTTGAGAATTGACCTCATAACCCTGGAACTTTTGATTATTTTGCCTGTCACCTGTGTATTGCAATCGTACACAGCGTACATTGTTTGTCATCTGTGGGCTAGCCAACCCGTGGCTATATTTATCAGTGCCTTCCCCTGCACGTCCGGTGAGTGACCCTGATTACCAACATGCAGTATGCATGACCTCCGATTCCCCGGCTGACACGCTGGAGAAACAAGGCATCGTTTAAAGGATGGAGAGCGGCGGCTGGGGCTGTCTTGAAGCGCCGCTTGAGGACCATGTCGAAATTGAGAAGCGTCCCTTTTTTTGTAATCTGCGTGGCATTTATCAGCTGGATTGTTCTAATGGGGATGTCAGTGGAGGAGGAGGAGGAGGTAGAGGAGGAGGTGGGTGAGGAGGACAGGTTTTCTCACTGGGTTTCGTGAGAGGGACCGTGACAGAGATGGAGAGCAGCATAAAGATTAGCCATATCTCCAAATGAGACCCCCAGCCATATTAGAGAAGGGAAATTGTGCTCCTTGATCTGCATCCTATTTATCTTATTACTCTAATGACTATATCCAGGTCAAACGGGCTGATGGCTCATTTGCCAGGCACAATAATTGATGGGGGCAGAGTAATTGATGAGGGCTCCAGCCGTCTGGATGTCCAGTGTGTATCTGTTGCTTTTCAAATGTTGCCTTTCCAGGCTATGATGATGACGGAGTGATTCATGTTAAGGGGGTATAACCACAGTCAACTGATTGGCCTTACTGATAGAGCCCTGTGGGCCTTTTCCCTGGACTCTACCAACGGTTGTCATTTTACCTTGTTCCTCTGACCTCTGAAGGCATTTCCCTTTGCTGGTGTCCCTATTAAAAAAAGATGCTGAGCTGCATTAACAGATGGCTCTTTAATATTCCCTGATGCAGCCTATATGATTCAGAATGGAAAACCACAGATGATGTCGGTTTAAGGACACAGCGACAGACGCGTTCCGTTGCTGCCCCCTCTCACATAAAAACAAACATGCATAAACACACAAATAGGTGCAGAGTGTCCATGGATCTTCCATAAGTTAACAGTAGATTTGAATTACTTTCCTGTCCCTTGGTCACACACTTTTTGAGCTCACGCTACACTAAGCCATTGTCAATCACAGTGTCTTTGTTAGGGTTAGTGCCATAAAGGTTTTTGCAGCATATTTAGCTCTGTTTCCCATCAAAATGATCTTGTTTGCCCGGAAGGTTCAATGGGTGCATTTTAAAATCTCAATTTGATGCAAGTGTGTGTTCCTTAAAGAAGACAGCATGAGTAAATGGCGTCACCCTCCATCGTTGCAGCAGTGTTATGCTTCTTGACTTTAATTATGTATTGCCCCACTCCGAACATAGACCTCAAAGGATTGGGCTGTCTCTGATCTGAAATGGGCATCTTATGATTAGTGCACCACCTGAAAGTAGCGTTGGCAAACAACTGTGAAGCTTACTTAACACAGAGGAAATCAATTACCAAGGCTAAGGAAAGGAAAACAGAAGAGCCAGTAGCACCACATCTGCCTCTGCTCTCATGAACGTCCACATTAAAAAGGCGCCTGTTTTTGGAGTGCAGACGTTTTTGTAGAGGCTGTCAAGGGCAGTCCTGTGAGACGGACTGGCGGCTTGCCGGTGTCGAGAGGGGAGGTGACAAGACTCTCCACACTTTCTTGTCAGCATCTGGGTAGAGGACAGGACGAGCCAGGCTGACATGAGGAATTAATGGAAATCACTCAAGTCTGCGTTTGAAAACTAGGGAAAAGGGGACGCGGTGTCACCCCCAGGTTGAGCCATTCACACAGTTACAGATTTTTACCCACAGGCCTTTTTCTGTCTCATTCCTTCCTTGATGAACAAGAATCTTTCTCAATTGCTTTATCTGAACATTGTCAGTGCATGTGCACGTGTGCTCAGACATTAACACAAGCGAAAATGCTGTTAAGCCTTTCCACACCCAAAAAACAAACCAAGCCCAGAAGTTGCACTTGAGAATGACCTTGTCTATTTAATCCATTGCCAGGGCCGGCTTTGTTTTCCGCTCCTCGGTGTGTGGTTTCATTAGTCCTATTGGGTAGCTGTGAGACACAGCCAGGCGGAGAGCGTCTGGGCCGCTCCTGACTCTGTGTCCTCCCCACCTGTCACGGCGTCCCCCCCCGCCTTCTCCTTCCTCTCCCCCCAGGCGGCCATGGATGAGTGCCAACCGCCCGGGTGACGACTGGTCCGCTCTGAAAAACAAGGGCACACCATAGAGAGAGAGAGAAGCTGTCGGGCCCCGTGGTCCCGGCTGACAGGTATGCTGCACACCACTTCACTGCCTATACAAGGAACACCTCGCCGACGCCTGTGCACGTCACGGACGCTTCTCTTTTCCAAAATGGCTATTAAGTCACAGAGGTTACAGTCGCAGTCACAGAACACCCCATGGCCACCATCCCCACTGGCTACCCAGACAACGAGGGAAGAATACATTTTGAGGCGATGATTGGCTCGTCGCCGTAAACCTGTGAAGGTATTCACAATGCCAATTGCCTTGCGATGTACACAAAGGCTCTTTACAAGCATTGGCTTTTATCTTCTAACTTCACAACAGATTTGTGGTTGTCAAGATGAGGTCAGGGATGTTTTGGGAGTTGTGTGAGTGGTGTGCAATCCCCGGAAGCCTGAGAACCAGCGGTTTCTTTACTGTCCATTGCTGCCAGGCTAGACTTAGGGGATCTAAGCATCAAAAGCATGGGCGATGGCAGCTTAACAAAGTGGCTTGGCAGTGTGGCGTAAACTCTTGCTCATTTCACAGAAGCCAACAGCTGTTTGCTAAATCATCTGTTAAAGAACCTATAGTGCCAAAACTGTGTTTAAATACCTCAAGCTAATACCTCTCATATTTTAATTGCTCGCAAAACAGATGCTCACTGCTTTTAATTAAGGGCCAGCCGAGTTGCATTGTCTTTCCATGCGTTCAAGTGCAATGCTCTTCAAAAGCTTGCGACCAGAGACGTTGAACATTTCATTTTCCACATTGTTGAACTGGCTCTAATGGATGGTAGATAATGGGCTATAACCATGATGCAGTGAAGTCCTAGGGCGGTGCACACTGCTAGGCCTACATTCAGCAGGTATACTTCAGGTTCCACGAGCAAACTTCATTATGACCTTGAAATATGACAACAATCAACGTTGACATGTATAAACCAACAAGCCTTGCGCTCGCACCTCTGTTATAGTCTTGGAAATAAGTTGTCTAAGCAATAAGGAGTTTGGTCCCTCATGCATTACTTTTGCAAGAGTTTAGGCCACCAATCGAATACAAAGTACCTCATTAGTGGCTAATAAAAGGGATGATTATGTGCTGAAGTATCATAGCCTGAGGCTCTGTAAAAATGTTTTCTTTGTAAGGCAACTTAAGGTAATGGCATTCCCCTCACACAGTGAGATAGAGGAAGGCAGCGATGCTAGCCCTTTTGGGCCGTGACATTGTTTCCAAGGCTTGATTAAGTCACAGCCACTGTTGAAGGAGTTGGTTAAAGTCATAAGACCCGATTGACTTTGAAATGGTCAGCCAGAGTTGTTTTTTTTGTTGCTCTTTGGTATTTAGTTTTGCAGTAGCCCTGGAATTAGGACTTTGTGGGGAACCGGAACCTTACATTAGACCGGAATCTGTCAAATCCATTTCACATCAAAGGAAGCCAACTTAAGACCCGTGTAGGGGTTTCTAAAAAGCTCACTGTTCAAAGCATGGCCGAAAACAATGACAACTAATGTTTGGATTCGCTATGTGATCCTGCTGGCAGATTAACTAGCAAAATGAGCAACTGCATTGTTTATCTTGTCTATGTTTCTGAATTTTGAATTCCTCGTGCAGCATCAAGAAACAGCCTTAGTCTTTGGGCTTTGTTGAATTATTATTTAGCCTAGAGCTACTCTTTTCTCAATCTCATATACACTGAATGATCCTTGGACGGACCCCATATTATACCTCACTCGTGCTGAAATCCTACATTTGCTGGACGAAATGTATCTTTCTGACAGCATTCAAGAAACCCATAATGTCATTGACCTTTCTATTGGCAGAGATGTCGCTGCCTAATTCACACATGATCAAATCTTATTTGAGAATATGTCATCGCTTTTAGGCAACTTTAATGACATGTGGCCAATTGTTTCAAATGTTGTTGTAGTGCACTCTGATCGCCATCTTCTGCTTCTGATTACTCAGTGGGATACTCTCATCTCCAAGGACTAGCTGGCCTTAACTCACCCATTCATGTTCTAAGCCCGTTCTGATTGTGATTGGCCTGGTCTACCAATTTTGAACAGCTCCTGAAGCCCAAGTGTCACCGCAGATTTAATCACGTTGCCATTCCCTGTCACAAAGTTTTTCACTATGGTAGCATTCGTCAATAGTTTAAACTCTTAACTGACTCAAGGTCAATGGGATTTCTTCGTCTTGGACGCTGCTATCAGAGGCACTTTTAGTTGTTAAAAAAAAACAACAACAGTTTTATTTCAAACTAAATTTGTCAGATGAACGGTCTTACTTATTTTAAGGTCTTTTGGAAGTCAAGTATTATCACAAATCAGTGATCAAAGTGATGACAGCGTGTAGCTGTTCTGCTGAGCACATTCTGTTAGCATGAGGGTGGTTGACGACTGGCTTTGCGGCCCCAGAGAAGAAAGATTTGGAGAGCAAGCTGTCGGCCCCCCTTAGCAAGCTGAAGAAAGTGTTCCAGTCTCAGCTCCCTGGCGTTGGGTCAGCCTCCTGCCGCAGAGCTACTCTGCTCCACCAAGGGAATGCCATTTACCCATGCAAATCTGCCCAGATAATGGTATTATCGGCTGCAGCTGCACCCATTGGAGACCTACATTTTCTGTGCTGCTGTAGAAACCTCTTAGCGTTCTGGGTGTCATCACTGGCATACATGGCGGAGAATAAATCTTTACCCCAGGGTTAGAATGTTTCTGCATTTGGGAGAGTTGAGCGGATTACCTACAGTTAAACATTCTGACCTACAAAGATTCAAAAACACTGTGCCCTTGCAGGCCAATGAAATTGCTTTAAAGAACAATCAGCAATAGCCATCTTTGATAGTATGCCAGACTGCTCATGACTTTAATTTTTTAATTCAAAGGCACACTCCTTTGGACGCGCTGTGCAACACAACCCAACAAGTTTAGCCTTTAAATTACTTCGCCACAGCCAGAATTCTGGTACCCTAACAAAGGCTTCGGCCACAAGAGCAGCTTTATGATCTGACAGCCGTCCAGTGTTCAAAGAAGAGTGGGAATCGAAGTAGTAAGCGCTGGCAGCTCCCCTGCCCTCTGTATATATGGCCCAGTGAGCCTCAGAGCAGTTTGGCTTCATCTAGCCCTGGCCTTTTAATCCCTGGACTCTGCAGTGCAGAAAGCAGGGCATGAGGAGCATATGGAACACTGCTGATCCTTATTAGTACATGGCACAGGCTTGTGGAAAAATTTTAGTAATTTTAGAAAGAGGACTTTTTTTTTTGCAAGCCTCTCTGCGTTTTCATTATTTTCTCCTCACATCGGGGCCCACTTGCGGAAGTGTGAAGTCCCTCTCCTCCTTTTTACCACAATGTCCCCCAAAAAGTCGTCTGCCGCAGTCCCGGATCCACGGCTTTCTATTTGTTTATCTGTCTTTTCCTTAAATGTATCAAGACGAACATCTCGTCTCATGCATTTATAATTTCAGAGCCTTTAGAACTTTCAAATGAGGGCAGGTTTTTTTTCAATGCTGCGATCATTTGCATAACTAATCTGGTATTTACATTCATCAATTGGTTCATTAATTAGGTCAGTGATCAAAGCAGGGGCTTTCTCTATCACTGTGGAAGATTCTAGTGGCTTTCTGATAGAGCTCTGCGCAGTAACAAAGAAAAAAAAGGGGATCTATCGCATAATGTTTTATGGAGAGCGTGGTGAAAGATGCTGCACTCTTATGTAAGTCAGTTACATCCTCTCAAAGCCAGTCTAAGAAGGCTTTAAGCCTCCATATTCAGCTCCCACAACAGGCAGCCGTTTTGGATCGCCCATGCCATCTACTGGTGGCGTTTTAAGCACCGCTAATGACCACCCAGGGGACGGCCGAGGGCCAGGGAAACAAACACACCCCTCAAAGACCGGCGACTTGTGAAAGTGTCTGCTCATGCCTATGACATGTATGATCCACTGTGAGCCAGCTCCATTGCTCATGTGAGACAAACCCAGGCACTGAGATTCACAAGCCACTTCTCCGCTGCCCAGTCCCTTTGTCAGTGAGGATGTGTCATTTATTTGGCTTCTGCATGGAGTTGACCTTCTTCTTGACAGCACGGCTGCAGAGAGAGTGGGTCGGCTGTGCAGCTCTTTGTGTTATCCTGCTGACAAGCTCACATTGTGCCCACTGAGCACCAGGGCAGGGGCCTCTGCTCCTCCCCTCTCCTGTTTTTTGGTTGCTGTACAGCTCCACCTGAACACGCCTGAGGAAGAGAAGCATATGAAAACCACGGGTAGAAAGTGCTGACTACATACTTTCCGTCTTATAATTCAAAATCCGTAGGTGAAAAAAAAAAACGGCATCAATTTGATAAGCATGAATGCATTGAAAAATGAGTGTTGCCTTGCTATAATTGCGTCCATTGAAGTGGTTTGCGCCCCAGTGAGTAAAGTGTCCAATTATTTGAGCATGCTCACAAGCCACACACTCACCTTAAAATAAAGGTTCCATAAACAAAGACACACTGTACCTGCTTAGGATTCAGCACGGGACACAGTACTAAATGGTTGTAATGATCAGCCATTCACAGAGCTCTTCATGCTTAATCACATCCACTTAGTGAACAAGCACAGAAAAAAACAACTACTTAGAAAGAAAAAACGTGCACGATTGTGGCCCAAGCTCCAGTTTTTCGCAGTACGACCTTTAAATTGAAACCTTTGGACACCTGAGGGCATTTTAAAAATTACAAAAATTCGGTAAACTCAACAAGAAACATCGAGCCGATTGCTTACCTTTTTCTGTTAATTTTAGGCCCATGAAAAAGTTTCCATAGTACTTCACCTCAATTTGACTCTGATCCCCTGTTTTTTGATTTTCTAAAAAGTGTGCAAACCCTTTTCAAAGATGCATCTCATGCAACAGACTCACAATTGATTCATTTTGACACTCGGAGGTCCTCTGGATGTCCTCTGGTTGTCCCCGAGGAGTCAGGAGTCATTGCCAGGTCCCTGTGGCCAAACATGATTAATCCTCAAACACAAACCATTCTTCATCATGGACATGGCTCTAACAGACACATACATTACCCTAAGGAGACATTATTGGACCACTAGTTGTTGATGACACAATTGATAGATTGGATTTAGAAATGTAGCCCATGCTGACACAATGATTAAAATCCAATATGTTGCCATTATGCCAACTCATTGACATTTACCAGCATCTCTACAGGCAAGTAAAGCAATACGTCGCACAGCATGTTTAGGGTTTGCTTCTTGTAAAAGAACAGAGGCAGCTTGATGATTTCATCACTGTCACTTTTCATGTTTCCCTTTAAAAGCACCAGCCATAATTGATCAGAGGAAGGACAATGAGGACCTGGGTTGAACGAAACGTGACTGCACTTCCTGAACAAACGAGGTTCTTTCTATTGCCGGCTACAGCTTTTGTTCCCAGCCCGCTCCAACACCTGCAGCTCAGTGGGCTCTGTTGTGATGGGCAAGATGCCAGGGGACAGACACAAAGACTATTAGCTCGATGAGACAATGCCCAACTAACAAAAGAAACACAACGACCAGACTTCTCTTGGAAAAAGCGGAACTTTGTCTTTTTATAATTTGTTGCGTTTGTAAAAAAAAAAACTGTCATTGCATTGAACATTCAATGTGTTAATTTGCATAACAATGCATGACTTCACCCAGATGGATAATAATGAGTGAAATGAACTTTTATGTGTGTTCAAATGAGAGAAATTGGGTCTTTCCTCTGTGTTTGGGTCTTTCCTCTATGCTCACCATTTGTTTTTGACCTGACCTTTCACCTCCATGTTGATTGTTTAATATGTATTTATATTCGAAGCAGAAAGAAGCAGCTATGTGCATGCACATTCTCTGCTCCTCCCAAGATCCAATCATCATGAAGATAATCTGTAGAGATTATAACCCATAGCATTTTCAATGTGACTCCTATGTATTGTACATTGCATGTTTGGATTTTAGATGCTACAAAAGTATAAACTTTTCAGAAAACATGGAATTGGGAATTTATGAATATCCATAGAGTGTGAAGTGTTATTGGGAGATATGAAGAAGTAAGAGCAAACCACAAAACTGTACTGAACATGTTTCCATTGCTAGACCAAATCCAAGGATTCTATGTGGACATTAAGAGCATTATTCTTTGGAGATTGCAATTTGCAGTTTTATTCATTCCTGTTGTCTTAAATTATTATTCATGGCTAAAGTCTTGCCCTGAAGGATCTTGTCAATCTCTGCTTGGTGATACATGTCTTTTAATTAATATTATATCATAATCTACCAGACATTTGCTTAAGAGTTAATTAGGGGGATAGTAAAGGGTTAATGCTTTAATACCTGGTTAAAATTATTTCTGAAGTGTCAATATTCTTTTGGATGAGAAAATTAAGATGTTATTACTAATTGCCAACAAGTGAACGCAGTGTACTCAGTTGACCGTATATTTCTAACAGGGCCAGGTTAAGCCCGTAAAAATATAATTAAACTCAAACTCAATTAGCACAAGTGCATTATATCAAGCTTCAGCTCTGAATTTTACCCTGAATTTGTGACTAGCCAGCCCCCAGACTACGTATGCTTACTCACACACATAAATCATTGTGTTCCGTCTCAATTGGGAGCTCTGTTGTCCCACCACACCATCTATAAGACTGGGCTGAGGTAATTGTATTATTGCTTTATGCAGGTAGGTGTAAAATTGCTCCTTCGTCCCTTCCAGCAGCCAACTTGTATCTGCTAGTCTGTTTCAACAGAGGAATTGGTTGTTTTTCTCCTTGCCTCTGAGTGTGGATGCCAGTTTACGTTATAGCAGGGAAAAAGGCAGAATCAGCCACTCCAAAACTAAAGTGTATTTGCATGTTAAATGCATAGGGCGTATGAGTTTGTCTGACTGAATTGCTTGAACTGACTTTGCAAGCCATGGCAGGTATCAAGCAATGCAACAACGTGGAGCCAAACCTTTTACCCAGACCAGTGTTTCTTTTTTTGGCCTATTGTGAATTAAAGTCAGACATCCGTTTTCAACACCGAGATAGACTCATCTTGTTATATGTACTTCTGGATGTTGAGTTGTCAAGCAGTAAATGGGAAACGTCAGAGAATATAAACACAACATCGAAGAAAACCCTGCTTCCCGGACGTGCGAGGGACATTGTGATTGGTTGTGGGAGCAGAGCCGTGAGAGAGCTATCAGTGCTGGAGACAGCACGGCCACAGACCAGAGAGCGGTGTCTCCACGCCAACTCTTCATGATGGCCACGTCACTGCTCAAGGTCACGCCCTCCAGTTCTCTGGTGGGTTGCTCTACTGTAATTGTCTGGTGTCACTTCTATCGTGTCTATTGTTGTCTTGGGTTTCATTGCATTTTGTTAGAAAGCTCTTGCCATTTCCACGCCTGCCTCACCTCGGGAGTAAAACGTACGTTGTTGTGCATACCAAGCAGGGTCATAGAAAGCATTTAGTATATTGGCATTGGTTGTATAAAAAGTTGATTTAGACAAGGGGTTGTGTTTTTGATGCCATTGAGGGCTATGTATAGTATTCTTTCATGCTGTGAGGCAACCGCTGTACCTTAGAAATTGATTTTCTGAAATAGATAAGGTTTCAAAATAGCCGGCTCTTTTTGAAATGTGTTCGCGCACGCGGTTTCTGCTGTCGACTATTGATTATTTCAGTTTGGTGCGATCTAAGAAGCATTTCAATCCACAAGAAAGTAGCAGAAGCTAGGATTCCTCCATCAGTAAAGCTATTGTCTTGTATCTTCCATCTTTACCACATCAACAGCAGCTCTTTTGTGCAAAAGTGATGCCAGTCTGAAATCTGAAATTGACTGAATAGATGAAGTGCCTGTTATATTGGGCTGCTGATAAGAGCTCCTTTGGCTGTGTGTGTGCGTGTGTGTGTGCGTGCATGCATGTGTGTGTGTTTGTGTGTGCAACAAAATGTTCAGGGACATCAGACACGCACAAACACACACACAAACACTCCCAACAATGTAATGGGTTGCCATCTAGCAAGAGGGGGAGAGCAAGATGGAGTGAGTGTGGAGAGAAAGGGCAGGAGGGAGGGGAGGGTGCTGTGGTCGTTGCCTCTGGTCGGCGGGAGTAAATAAGTGTGCGGATGGCAGCAATACACCACACTGTGATAAGTAAACACATCAGAGCCCTATGTGATTTATTACTGAGTCGGGATGACATTTCTGCTGCAGGACTACGGCTCCTCTCTTTTTTTTTTGCTGAGAATGTCTCGGACGAAAGCTGCATTCTCATTCCTCGCTCCTCCCATGAAGAAAGGGGACTCCTCTTATCTCCTGGAAGGGGGAGAATCCAGCCGCTCGGCCCGCAAGGCCTGGTGTTGGAAAAGAAAGCACGGGGATGCGGCTTGATAAAGACCTGAGTAGTGCACCCTGAGAAGAATAAAATGTCCCTGTCCTTACTAGTTCATTTATTTATTTATTTTTTGTCTCTGGATTTACAAAAGAATTTATGCTGCTTTCAAGGGCACATTGAAGATGTAGGAAGAATTCTAAGCTGTTGTTTTTTGTTCTCTTTCAGTGTACACATTGCTAACTGCCTTTGTAACTTTGAAGGGTTTTTGCTCAGCAGTTGTGTAGTGACTTTAAAACTTTGAATGCTTTTTTTGGTAAGTTGTTCAGCTCATGGATCACCCAGGGTCTCTAAACTGATTCTCCTGCATACCTTGAACGGTCAATGTCATTCATCTCACAATCTGTTTACAAGCAATCATGTTATACAGATTGAATGCACAATTAGAAATTTTTACACTCACTGTGTGTGTGTGTGTGTGTGTGTGTGTGTGTGTGTGTGTGTGTGTGTGTGTGTGTGTGTGTGTGTGTGTGTGTGTGTGTGTGTGTGTGTGTGTGTGTGTGTGTGTGTG
>JAVQJS010012389.1:0-10586 GCA_036024795.1 Galaxias rostratus | reverse complement strand
CTGAAAAAGGTAAACTACTAGGCCTACCTACCTCCAGCCAACTATATAAGCTGGATCGATAATAAAAAAATAAACGGACCCATGCCTGCTTCCCAAAAATATTTGTGGACCTTCGAGATTTCTAATTGGGGACCCCTGTTCTATAGGCTCATTGTCAGGCCCAGGGTACATTGTCCTCATGATTTTATTACTTGTTGTTGCATGATACAAAACCTTATTGGTTGCCTGCCAATGTGGCTTGTAGATTGACAAATTTACCTACCGAATGTGCCGCGGACATAAGAGGGTGCCAGATGTTAATGTCAAGCCCTGAATTATATAGTCTAATGAAAGATCGATACTTAGCATCCGTGTATCATACATTTTATAATTTTGCGACACGATGCTGTATACATTTTCCCCCCACCCCTGCTATCTATTCCTCTTTTCAGTGTACCTGCTTAAAGAAAAGCGATGAAAGTGAATCTCTATTAAAACATACTACATTCTGGAGGACAAAGTAACGAGTCTGATGCACATCGGTGTGGAAGATAAAAGCAGGATGCAGATATGGGTAGGTATCAAACCGTTCAAATCTTTAAACACTATCAGTAAAATCTTAAAATCAATTCTAAAACTCACAGGTAACCTATTAAGCACTGCACAAGATAGGTGTAATGTGGTCTCTTGTTTTAGCACAAGTTAAAAACCTGGCAGAAGTATTTTGTCAGGCAATCTTTTGATGTTTTGCTTGCCGATTCCAGAATAAGGTGCACTGCAAAAGTGAAATCTGGAAAAACAAAACCATGGATGACCTTTTCTAAATCTGTTGATGAAAGGAATTATCTAATTTAGCCTAGTTTACCAAGTTGGCAAAAGCATGATTGTATAACATTGGCCATCTGAGTGTGAAAGGACTACTCAGAATCACAGATAACACCAACTTTGCGGTCCTCCTTACAGACGTTATTTGATGAGGTGTCTAGATTTGTTGAGAGATTCTTAATGATACTGGTGTTAGTGTATGGGGCAATGATAACTTCTGATTTTGAATTATTAAGTTATTAAGTGCAACGCATAACAAAATAAGAAAAATATTGGCGCTGCTAGGCTTTAAAATATTATTAGGTGTCAGCCGCACGGCGGTTTGGGTGTACATTTTCTGTTTTATATGGGGTTTCTTCCCCCTGTACTACCTTCGTTTAAACTTGTGTACATTAACAAGTTAACTATTTGCTGCACTGTTGCCTCACAGCATGAAGGTTGTGGGGTTGATCCCCACCTGACCAAAGGATATCAATGTGTGGAGTTTGTGTGTTCTGCCAGTGTTTGCGGGGGTTTCCTCCAGGTACTCTGGTTTCCTCCCACAGTTCAAAAACAGGCAGTTTAACTGGTGGCTCTAAATTGCCTGAGATGTGAATGTGAGTGTGAGCTGTTTTCTGTCCGTATGTATCAGCCTTGTGATAGACTGGTGACCTGTCCACGGTGTACCCCGCCTCCCATTCTGTGTCGGCTGGTATAGGCACCAGTCACACCACGACCCTGCAAAGGATAATAAATAGATAGTAACGTTGCCTAAATCTCCTTGATTATTCTTCATTAAAAAAAACGCTAAGGAAAGCATTTGCCTGATGACACCATTACCAAGCACTGCCATGATAGTGACACTGTGGGGTATAAAAGCAGTTTGCAGGAAACCACCGTCACAGTAGTGATTGACCTTCCTTCCAGTAATGACCGGTGTGTGTGTGTGTGTGTGTGTGTGTGTGTGTGTGTGTGTGTGCGTGTGTGTGTCGACGTGAATAGTAGCAGCCGTATGATTAAAGCTTCAGCTGAGCCCACTGTGCCATGAATTATTCTAGGCAAGAGCCAAAACATTGCCTTGTGAGGGTCAGCCCTTGAAGTGCCCAGAAAGCTGCACTGGTGTCAGTCCATTGTGTCATATACCTTTGTATCTCATTCCACTTTTAAGTCACTTCCTAAAACTAACTTTAATCTTAAAGAGTTCTCTTGACCATCACCTTTTATTTTGTTATTTTATTCCCAAAAAATTATTAACTGATTTTACTGTCTTAATTATATAAAAAACATAAAATTGTAGTGTAAAGTACCCACTCTTATTTGAAAGGCGCTATATATAGTCATTTATTATTAATATTATTTTGAAGCATATCTGTCAGTATGTATTTAATTGTAGCGTCAATAATAAAGAAATCCGTGATACGATTTAATAAACTAAAGCTGTACAATTTGTGAAATCCAGGGATTTATGAATACTGTATTTTTTTGCTTATTTATTTTATATTCACAGTATAATTAAAAAAACTGTCAATATGTTACCATTGTTACCATTGTGCTCAGATATCAGGTGTTTCAAGTTATTCTTGCATGTGCTCCCTTAAATGCTAACTCGGCCACCTTCCTTCACGTCTAAGACAGTCCACTCGACCTCCTCCACCTTAGGTCCAGCTACAGATCAAGTGGAACCATTACAGAAATATTATATGACAGAATCAAGATGCACCCTCTGCCAGTGCGATAATTGTTTATTGATTGTAAATAATAGAATAAATGGCTTTGTTGTTGACGTTATTGAACAACACACTGCAGCACTTTCTCTTACAGTTTTCATCCCCATCGCCTGGGAAAGGGAGCGCCGCCAGGCATTTTGGGGCCCATGAAAATACACTCCACTGCCCTGGGCTTTGTCAACTGCACAATTGCAGTAACCAGTTTTGCAGGCTTGCAACACTCTTGTAGCCAAGGGCTCCAGACTAACATTTTATTTTTCAGTCAGTGGCAGTACTACAAAAATTGGTGAAAAACTTTTTCCTATGTAAAATCAATGGAAGAAATCTTAGTTTTTCACAATTGATCACACAATAAAATCGTAACTGAAATGTAATCACTGAAACTCATGTACCAAATCTCTAAAACAAGTCTGCAAAATTGTAAGCGCTATTTCTGCTTTACACTCAGTTTTAAATCCAAAATCACACTTTTGGCAAAACTCTACATACGGTTCCCAATTGGCAACACCCACTCCTTACGGGTTTAAACACTAGATCAGTGGTTCTTAAACTGGGTTCGATCGAACCCCAGGGGTTCGGTGAGTCGGTCTCAGGGGTTCGGCGGAGGTCAAAATACATACACTGTGTGTGAGTCTTTTCTGTACGAAGGGTTCGGTGAAGGGTGCGAAGGGTTCGGTGAATGCGCTTATGAAACTTGCAGGGTTCAGTACCTCCGAAAAGGTTAAGAACCACTGCACTAGATGCTTAATTCTTCACAATCTGAGCTCTTGCACTATGTTAAGAAATTTGTATTTTGCTTTACAGAAAATCTTTTATCTTACTGAATGTTTTTCCTGGCATCCTGTTGTAAAAAACCCCTCCTTCCTGCTCCACCTGAACCCGCTATAGAGACTCCTGAGACTGACATGTCCCTAGTGTCTCCCTGCTACCAC
Organism: Galaxias rostratus; assembly: GCA_036024795.1. Lineage (NCBI taxonomy): Eukaryota > Metazoa > Chordata > Actinopteri > Galaxiiformes > Galaxiidae > Galaxias > Galaxias rostratus. Next base: position 7,144 of record JAVQJS010012389.1, on the reverse strand, counting down.
GAGCTAAGGGCCATCTTCAGCAAGGCGCACAGCAGCATGTTACCACTTCACCAGAAGTTAGACTGTGTCATCGTCCTACTCTCTGGGTCCACTCCGCCTTGTGGGCGGACATTTGTATTGTCCATCAAGGAACATCAGAGTATGGAGGCCAACGTTAAGGTGGCACTGGTAGCCAGGTACATCTGCCCTTCGACATCCCCTGCTGGCGTTCAGGGTTCTTTTTCAAAGGCAAGTAGGGGGGTGAGCTTCGTCCTTGTGTGGACAATTGAGGCCTCAACTAAATCATGGTTAAGAACAAATAAGCCGTCCCGCTCATTAACACCGCCTTTGAGAGGCTCCAGGGGGCCACTTGGTTCTCATAACTCTCGTTCTCCAAAACGATCTGTGCAGTGCCTATAACCTGGTGCGCATTCAGAAGTGTGACAAATGGAAGACTGCCTTAAACACCCTTACTGACCATTATGAGTACCTTGTCATGCCGTCTGGCCGTACTAATGCCCGACAGTCTTTCGGGTACCTCAACAACTCTGCGCTCCCAAAATTTCCTGGGACTCTTCGTCTAAGTGTACCTCAACACGTTCGATGCATTATCCAGGATACGTGGTATCTGAGGGGTGCCTAAAAATGGGAGACAAGAAGAAGGCAGGCACAGTCCAGGATTACTCAAAGCCAACCTCAGTGAAGCAGGTCCAGCGGTTCCTTGGATTCGCCAATTTCTATCAGTGGTTCATCAGAAACTTCGGGTTGCTGGCTCTCTCCTTCTTACCAAGCTCACCCGTCAAGCCTCCAGTTGATTTGTGCTGTCCTTGGTGGCTAAAGAGCCCTTTGGGGGGCCTCTGTTCTTTCAGAGATTCAATCTTAAGATCACCTTTTCCCCTGGCTCTAAGAACAGCAAGCCTGACGCCCTGTCCTGCCTCAAGAACAATAACCACTGATGACACCACTGTGCCCCCTTCTTGTGTAATGACCCCCATACAGTGGGACATTGTGGAGAAGGAAAGAAGAGGCACCCATACCATCCAGTCCCCTCCGGGCGGCCCATTGCTGTGTCTTTCTTTTTGCCTCCACAGATGCGCTTTTTTCTTTTCCGGAGCAGGCCCTGGTCCTATGTCTCCCTGGACCTTGTGACTCGCCTCCCCAAGTCCCAGGACAACACTGTGGTTCTTGTAGTTGTGGACTGGTTCTCCAAGACAGCTCACATCGTTCCTCTCCCGAAACTCCCATCGCCCACCGAGACGACATCCCTTGTCCTCCACCACGTGTCCTGGTTCAACCGCTTTTGGATGGATGTGGTCAACAATTGGGGTCTCCAGACTCTAGAAGGCCTTCTGCCACCTGGTGGGAGCCTTAGTCATCCACTCCTCAGGTTTTCATCCCCAGGTTAACCAGAATCTGGACACCTGCCTGCGGTGCTTGGCGACCAAGGACCCCAGTAATTGGAGTAAGCCTCTGCTCTGGTACAAGTTTGCCCACAACATTCTGGCTATCCTATTCCTATGTTCCCGGAGCAGGATTTTTGGGTCAACCTCTCGTCGGCTGTGGCATTTCTGGTTCTATACTCGTGACATGCCCCTCTAAGATTCTCCCGCCAAGCTCCAGCCCCGATTTGTCGGGTCCTTCCAGGTGGTGAGTAGAGTCAACTTGGTAACATACCAGCTCCGGCTGCCTAGGGCCATTCCAGTCCTCAAGCAAAGTCTATGTTTCAGTTTCTCTTGCATCCTGTCTCAGTTTTTATATTTGCTTCAAATTGATAAACTTTAAATTCAAAATTGGTTTGTTTTTAGCCCTTTTCTAGACACTTGAAGCACTATTACACAATCTGGTCACCAATAATACCAAGGAACGAACAACGAATGGACCGATAGCTATCAAACACAACACTGAGTTTGAGTGATACCACGGCAGCTAACTCACGCCAGACTTGCTAGGACAGATAAGATAAACAGACTGACTACAGGTGAATGGTCAGTGACTTGTCAGGGTCAGAATTTGGCATCAACAATATGAAGGCATGGATCTATCCGTCTTGGATCAACAGTACAGTCTGGTGGTGGTGCAACAGCATGGGGAATATTTTGATTTCACATTCTGTGGGCCCCTTAGTACCAATAGAGCATTGGTTAAACATTACAACCTACCTCAGTATTGTTGCTGACCATGTCCATCCCTTTATCCTCTACCCGTTTTCTTGAACATGCCAATGAGTTCACTGCACTCCAATAACTTCCACAGTCACCAGATCTCAATCCAATGGAGCACCTTTGGGATTTAGTGGAAAGATCGATTTGCATCATGTATGTGCAGCCGACAAATCTGAAGCAACTGAGTGATGCTTTTATGTCAATATGGACCAAAATCCCTGAGGAATGTTTCCAGCACCTTGTTGAGTCTATTTCACAAAGAATTAAGGTAGTGCTGGAGGCAAAGGGGGGTTAAACCCGGTACTAGCAAGGTGTGCCTAATAAAGTGGCTAATGAGTCTATGTTTTATAGCAGCTATCAGGATCTGCAGATTACACTATTCAAAATGTCAGCAGATAACAGCATTGACCGGGCAGCGACCACAAAGAATCACTATAATTGGCTAGATATCCAAAGAGAGATGTACAAAGCTTTGCTCAAGGAGTTGTCAAAACTGAGTGATACCAGGTGGGCATGCAGATTCCTAATATGCAAGAACCTATTTGACAGATTACCTTCAGTATTGCGTGTTCTGCATGAAATATGCACTGAAAATAGTGGGAACAGGATCTGTAGATGCTCTAAGTTTACTATTGCAGATAGACCTCTCCTTCATTAGGCTTGTTACTTTAAAATCCTCCCTGGAAATGTACATTCACTGTCAAACCTACCGAAGTGAACATCACTTGACCTAACACTGGCTGTGGAATTGATACAAACACTCCAGGACATTGAAACAATATAGATCCAACTCGGTTGCTGAGGAGCACTGGAAGGACATTCTAGAGACTGCAGAACAGAGCAAAGGCGGCTGCAAATAGCACTTGTTTAAATGTATACTTTTATTTAATCAATATGGCTCCCCCCTAGCATTCAATTGTACAAAGGTGTCTATCTTTGTTATGCTCAATTAAATAATTAGTTAAGTAAAACAATACCCCTGTCTATTTTGTTTTGATTATACAAGTCGTAACTGTTTTTCGAACACTTACTGTGTAACACTGAAATCCTTCCCGGGTTATACTCAGCTATGTTAGAGAGTAAGCGAGCAAAGCGCATCATATAGACAAATCAATCATGTTCACAGCATTGTGAAAATGTGCAAAACAACAACTAAAAGTTTGCAACAACATATATTCAAGGGGATCCAAGGTATGTACATTACACAATGTCAAATGCAAAACCAATAATAGCATATGTTTAATTGCAGTTTCATTGTCAAGACCACACCTAAAGCCCCAAATGTCTATCTGCCTCTCCCCCAGCCTGCCTTATGACATCTTCTTAGCCTACAGAAGACAGAAATATACACTGGCTAATACCTCTAAATAGCGCAACACTGACAAGATATTGCATTAATAATTAACCTAAATCAAGATACTCACAAGGCTATTCAATTTGCAATATCTTTAATTAACGGTAGCTTGACTTCAGAACCAGGGCTCTCTTATTAAACATTTGGAATGTATATACCAAAGCTTAAGCTAGAATAACAACAAAAACATTACAACTCTTTTAAAATAATGTTATAGACTCCTCATGTACATTGTAATACATTCTCTCAGAAAAGGCTTGTCACTTTCAAACGTCTTTTCACGTTTGTCGTATCATTTCCGATGGAAGAGATGGCAACAATTTACTCCAAATACAAACCCTAGGATTTGTTTTTTGTTTAAAGTTTAGAAGGGCAAGCTTTATTCAGCATCAAATAAAGCAGAGTTGGCCTATAGGAACACAACTTAGTGGTACAACATTGTCAATTATTTAAAAACATTTCTCTGTTTCTACGTCCCCAAGGTCTGGCATCTCCCCAAAATGCAAATAAACAGCACTTTAACCTTTCAAATTCTTCCATTGGACTATTGGTATCTATAGATTGGAGCATAAAATCTCTCACTTCAGGCCCTCTTCTTTTCTTATGGCAATCGCAGGAAATCTATTTACCCCAGATACACTGCCTTTAACTAAGACCCTGACTTTTTATATTTATATATATGTTTGTCAATTGAATCTTCAATAGGTAAGCAGCATGGTGTGAAGAAATCAACTGTGGGAGCTATAATTAGAAAATGGAAGACATACAAGACCACGGATAATCTCCATCCATCTGGGGCTACACGCAAGATCTCACCCCATGGGTCAAAATGATCACGAGAAAAGATCCCAGAACCACACAGGGGAACCTAGTGAATGACCTGCAGAGAGCTGGGACCAAACTAACAAAGGCTACCGTCAGTAACACACCCTGCCACCAGGGACTCAAATCCTGGAGAGCCAGACATGTCCCTCTGCTTTAGCCAGTACATGTCCAGGCCCGTCTATAGTTTGCTAGAGAGAATTTGGATGATCCAGAAGACGATTGGGAGAATGTGACATGGTCAGATAAAACCAAAATAGAACTTTTTGGTAAAAACTCAACTTGTGGTGTTTGGAGGAGAAAGAATGTTGAGTTACAACCAAAAAACACCATACCTAATGTGAAGCACGAGGGTCGAAATATCATGCTTTGGGGCTGTTTTTCTGCAAAGGGACCAGGACGTCTGATCTGTGTAAAGGAAAGAATGAATGGGGTCATGTATCTTGAGATTTTGAGTGAAAACCTCCTTCCATCAGCAAGGGCATTGAAGATGAAACGTGGCTGGGTCTTTCAGCATGAAAATTATCCCAAACACACCACCCGTGCAACAAAGGAGTGGCTTTGTAAGAAGCATTTAAAGGTCCTGGAGTGGCCTAGCCAGTCTCCAGATCTCATTCCCATAGAAAATCTTTGGAGGGAGTTAAAAGTCCGTGTTGCCTAGCGACAGCCCCAAAACATCACGGCTTTAGAGAAGATCTGCATGGAGGAAGGGGACAAAATTAACCAAAAACAGTGTGTGAAAACCTTGTGAAGACTTACAGAAAACGTTTGACTCCTGTCATTGCCAACAAAGGGTATAACAAAGTATTGAGATTAACTTTTGTTATTGACCAAAAGATGACTTATTTTCCTTTGTAAATATATTCTTTAAAAATCAAATAATGTGATTTTAGATTTTTTTTCTAATTTTGTCTCTCATAGTATACCTATGATGAAAATTGGAGACCTCTCATCTTTTAAGTGTGAGAACTTGCACAATTGGTGGCTGACTAAATACTGTCCAACTGTAAATTATATGTAACATTATATGTAGCATTACATGCATTGACCTACAATTTTTCGTTATTTGGTAGATGTTTGGTAATAAAAACAAATGAATAAACTGTCAGTTTTTCATACAGTTACTGTTTCTAATTTTATGAGTTGTTACTTCCGTATCGCCAACCGAAGAGGTCTGAAAGCAGATGAACTGAAAATACAGACAAGCATCGAATATAACTCACACAGGCCTTTCAAATGAACGTATTTCTCCAAGTGACTTTTCCTACACCTTTGCCTTTGCGGAGATCTGCATTCTCGAGGGTGATTCATTTACGGCCTTGGTAAATGTAACGACTATCGTAGCCCATATTCTATGGCCTGGTTTAAGATGCAGCCTAGTTCAAAGCTTACATCCCGGCTCATTTGACGTTAATATAAATGCGTTGATTGGGAATTTCATTTTGAGGTGCACTTTGGAAGTCACAGAAATGTGTACTGAGACACAGATGAATTGCCACACGGACGGATCTCTTTTACACAGACGAATCTTGACAGAGACAAATCGCTACACATGCACAGATCTTGAGAATGCAGACGTGTATCAAAAGTCACGCGTAAAACACATCCAATTGAGAGGCCTTCGTGAGGAGTTATAGTTTACGCTAGTCTGTTTTTTCAGATCATGCAGAAAAATACTTTTAGCCATTAATATCCACGCACTTATTTACAGATTTTTCTACACATTTACAGATCTTTGTATGCATTTACAGATTTGTCAAAATATTTGCAAATCTAAGTACAGACGGATATTTGTATATAAATATCAATAATATGAAACAATACATAATATACAATAACAAACCTGGCTACGCATGCATGGATTGAGATACAGATACACAATTTTCCATACCCATTTGGAAAACGTTTTTCTACAATAATGATCCCATATTTGAACCTCAACAGGTTAACATTCTGTGTTCAATGTTTTATGAGAGAGATCTTTGCTTGTGTGTGTGTGTGTGTGTGTGTGTGTGTGTGTGTGTGTGTGTGTGTGTGTGTGTGTGTGTGTGTGTGTATGAGGTGTGAAACTATGAGGTGTGAAACGTGCCACCTACAAACACGCAGTGCGTTCACTGCGTCATTGCTACCTGCAAGGACGCGTGTCTGCGTGTACGCCTACAAATGTGTTACTTCCGCATCGCTACTTCTGTATGTCTTTTTTCATTCAATTTTTTGAAGTGTCAGGCTCAACCCACTTTTTAGAAAGGTTAGAAATATGGGGCTCATACGCACTTTTTAGAAAGGTTAGAGATATGGGAGATGATTGAGAAAATGTATAATAAATAAACCAAATCGAGTTCCACATAGGCGATTCCTATCTATAAAGAAATTATGGACGGTGCCTATTTAACTTAAAGCCCCGTGGTCGATCTCAAACTTCCCGTTGCCTGCACGATATTTATTATATTTATATTATTAGGAGTAGGCAAAAGAATTTCCCAAATATTATGTCGGGAAAAGACAAAAGTTCAGGCACACACAGCACACACACAGACCACCCTCGCACGCGTGACCCTCGGGTGTACCACCCTCGCAGGGGCGGGGCCATAGACTTGATTGACGTGCACACCACAAACGTCTGCACGGGTGCGCGTGTGCCTGCCTGAGCTTTTCTGTCTGTCCCGATCCGATCTTTGCCACGGTTTTTCGCTGTAATCTGTGGGGAATTTTTACTCAATTATAATCACGCAAACACCAAGTTTCACATGGGAAACTGTGTTGCGATTATGCTAACTGCAACGCAAAACTGTCCTGTAAAATTCTATAATCCGACAAATTCCAAATG
>JAVQJS010012370.1:0-14457 GCA_036024795.1 Galaxias rostratus | reverse complement strand
GTGAATGTGTGTTCGCCTTCTGTCATCCAATGCTCCCACGCAGCACGCAGTTTAACTTTGAACGCCCTGTTGACACCTATATCTAGCGGCTGGAGTTCTTTAGTTAATCCACCCGGAATCACAAGAGATATTGCTCCTTGAGCCACCTCAGGTTTAACTGAGGGCCCAAAGCTTGTAATGAATGTCCCTGTCTATCTATTTAGCTGCACTTTGAGTATGACATTTTTCTCATTGAGAATTAAAAACCCCGTATTGAAATGTTCAAACAGGAAGACAGTGGGTGTGGCTCAACAATAAAAGGTTAATAAAGGTTGTACGACATGCAGTATTGTTCGGATAACGAATGCTAGAGATACTGAGATGAGATCCTCCCTCTCTGCAAACTTTAACGTACGCACCCCTGACTCTCTTCCCTTCCCGACATAAGTCATTTCACGGCAAACGTTTGTAAGTGTGGGTGTCTATTGTGAGTCTATGGGTTATCACTACTGTTGAGATTTGTAAATGTGATGGCAATGATTTAAAAAAACACAAAAAGTAGTTTCAGAGGTTAAAGGGTAATAAGAACCAGCCTACTGTGATGTTCACTTTTCTTAATTCACATCATTAATACCATAATCTTAAATCAAATTGTGATTCCACCAGGCCTATTTTTTACTACCCAACTCACACTGTGTAGAAAAAAACCTGCCTGTCCCACACAAAATGTTATGCGGGCGTGTAAAAATGCCATTAGCTAAAATCAGATATAGGAGCCTTTGCAACTCTGTAATTTGGTTCATCAGCAGAGAGAATGCTGATGCAAGTTTAGCACATTAATCACAGCCCTGGTGATAGCTTGGGTGTAATTTGCAAGCGAAGCATTCGTTTTAGCTTTTTATGCCTGATTTGTCTGCAATATACTGGGCTATATTCCCTGCTATCAGGCAGTTCTGTCTGTGCAGTATCAGTAACAACAATGGAAGGACTGAGAGTGAGAATAAGAGGGTAAATATTGGTTTGTATAGCACTGCCTATATTGTAAGGATTTGAAGTCCAAATGTGACAGCTTTTCCTTGAAACAGACAAATATAAGTTCCTAAAAAACGGAATTACGTTTACTAGGAACTTAACCTGTATATTATTTGCAGACATAAACAATTGTATTACATAACTGAACCAATAAAACAGAACTGGACCAAATCCTGTATCCAGGCCCTCATATTGACATTGAAAGCAAAGTGAACATAAAGGCAAAAAAATTTGGTCTTTCCAGGTTCCACGTTACCCGGGTAGTGCGCTAGCAAGAGAAAAGAATCACTCGCTCTTTTCAGCACATATCGTTACAGGTAAGAAGGTCCTTGCATAGTGTAGTTGATTGTTAATTATTTAGGAAGACGTTGAATAGAATAGACAGGATGAGTGTGCAATTTCTTCAGTTCAACTAATCTGATGAATGCTGCAAAAACGATCTTAGGTAACTTGATCTCAGAGGCAGTTTAACATAGCACATTGTATAATGTAGGCACATGTTCGAAACGTACAGTCCTACTTGTAACCTAGATTAGAAGAAAAAGTTACGCCTGAACCATGGACCAACGTTAATGATAGATGCTGCACAAAACTGAAGTCAAAAGTTCAATCTGTTACGGCATGCATCTTCAAGGACATTTGGTAGTTGGCTTTAAGGGAATGCGATAATCTATGATACATTACCCACACAGTACACTGTCTTTTAGTGAAAAAGCATAATGTCGAGCCAGTTCAAACTATGTGTGCATATGTAACAGAAGAACGCACTGCCTTAGTGGCCCGCATGGCGTGAACATGTCATCGGGAGGCCGAACAAACCCAATATACAGAGGGAGGTATTTAGCCGGTTCGAGACGGCAGTGTTCTCCCATTTGTTATAGTTAAAACGATACTAACCAGTTTTCTTGCATCCATTCCAGAGCAATTCTTTCGTCGAACCTTCGTTCGAAATCGTACTCTTCAAGCGGTGCATTGTGGTCGGTATCGTTCATTTCAGTAAATTTCCAACAGAATTTCTTCGCCGTAAAAAGAAAACGGAATTGTAATTTCAACCGTTTTAAAAATACATGAGCGAGTATTAAGAGCCTACTGAAATATATTTTTCCTGTACAATTCTATTCAGGGCCCTGCCAAATGAAGGATGCCTACTAGAAGATGTACTTTTCCGGCTGTCAGTGTGGCAGACAGGCTGCTAGCACGTTCTTTCGCTCCCATAGGCTGAAAGGAAATGCGAAGTGATGGAGGGAGAGAGGGCGGCGCTTGAGTTTGACGTCTGGTCCATGCAGTTGTCGATGTAAATAGGTTTGGTAGCTGTGGTAGAAACCTGAACTAAATGTAGTTTTGTATAATGGTTTTTGTAAGCATATGTTCGCTAATTCTTATTTTAAGTTTTAGCATATCAAGGTAAAGCATCATCAACATTTATAGTTTTTTTTTTTAAACCTTTTTCTAAAGCAAAGTGAAATTTTTTTCGATTCAAAGCTGGGAACTGTAAGACATGTAATACAGTTGCATAGAGCTGAAACTCAAGGCTACCGACATCAGTGCCCTTTTACCCAGATTCAATAAGATAACAGACCGCGGATATGATTCTCACCTAGGCACACTGTGTACATACGGTGCCCTATCTGATAATTGCATAACCTGTAGGAGCACATACATTTTGGGATTATCGTTATGTACCTCGTTATGCTTTATCGATTAGTCAGTGATATGAAAATGGATTACAGTTCGAATTTTTTTTACCTAACCTACTTAAATATTATTTGATTATCTTTTAGTTTTTTTTTAAAATGTTAATATTTCTACCTCCACCTCCCCTTTCTCTTTAACTTTTTTCTCTCTCAGTCTATTTAATAGCGTTATTGTAAACATGTAAACATCTTGAAGAGACCTGAATGTTTGATTTAAGATTCATTAGGCGACTGTGAGGCCATACAAACTGAAATGAAATGGCGCCATCTCCAGGACAAATCTAAGACGCAGTGAGCACAAATTAAGCAAAACATGACCTGATACCTCGTTTAAGTATTTTTTTTTTTTGTCATTTTGTCAAATTACATATTTGTAATAATGAGTTTCACCATGCCAGGGGATAGATCATAGAAACTACTTCTGGGATCGGAACTGAAATATACGAATTGTGTGACTAGAGTGAACCAGACACTGTAGACAAATTGAATTAATGAAATAGCAACATTGCATGTACCGCCAATGATTTACACAAAACCATAAAATTGATAGACAAATTGAGCAACATCGCAATATGGCAATATCAATTAAAGCAATGTAAATTGTAGTATCAACTTGATTGTATATATTTTATAATTCCTTAACATCTTTCCATTACACTGACTTATCAAAATGACTCCTGGCTCATCTCAATTTCAACCATGTATTAACCATATTCCTGAAAAATACCAACATACAGTAATAACTTGGAGGATTAACATACCTTATTTATCGTTCACTAAGATCACAGAACTGCTCTTTGCCACATGTCCCAGCCTGGGAAACTCAGCACAAATTCAAATCCACCTTCTAACTCTGTTGGGTTGTCACAGTAGAATGTCCTAAAATGAACATGTACAGATGTAGTGACAGTACACAAGGTTCGAGTAATACTGCATATTGCTGCGTTGCCGTTTTATCACATTTATGTTTAATGGAGAGATGTGAGGAATGGCGAGGATTCGTTTTCTGACCTATTTTGAAAAGTAAATAATATTTTTTATGTTTAGGTCCTATGAAGCCTGAAACTACAGTCCGCCTTTTATCAATACAATATAATTCAATAGGATAATTGGTCACAAAGATCCAAATATCTCCAAGGGAGTGTGGAGAAAAGTTAATTGCATGTAATTAAACTAGTTTAACTACATCTTGCAAGTACAACTACACATTTGCACATTTCATTTTTATTCAATTTGTTAAATAACTTTTAGCTCTTTAGTTTACGTGTAATTAACTACCGAAACTGTACATACAATGAAATGAATGATGTCATATTATATTAAGATCCTTATTATTATCCATCCATCGATCCATCCTTTATCAGTACCGCTTATCCTTTGCAGGGTCACGGGGGGGGGCTGGAACCTATCCCAGCCGACTTTGGGCGAGAGGCGGGGTACACCCTGGACAGATCGCCAGTCCCCTTATTTTTATTATTAATCAAATTTTGCCATTGCTTCTCTTCTTTGAACCCCATTTGACAGCCCCTTGATAACTGATGTGAAAGCCTGTGTTGGGGATTGGGGAACTACATTGAATTCAACTTGTAGTTTAACTAAATTGTTTTTGTAGTTTTAGTTAACCAAACTCAATTGTGTTGAGGTAGGTAGCTTGCAAATCTATTCTTTCAAATTAGCTCCCCCAACACAGCTCCAGGTATATGCTTCAGTTACAGTTACCTATATTTTTTTGCTAATGCTACATAATCTTTTACAATCCTACATTTTAGATATTCCTCTCAATGTATAGGCCTTTATGCCTTGCATCAACGGTAGTTACGTCGTGATGTATGCAGTATGATGCCATTTTCCAACCTTCCCTTAAGATCATTGCCTTTGCCTTTAGTGACTCATCCAACCAAAATAACTTGTTATCATAACTGCTAGTATGGCCAAAAAGCTGCTCGTGAGGATGCATGCAGTGACTGGGCATGCTCGCGCCGGCAGGGAGGGTGAGAGTGTGCTCTAAGTGTTATGTCTGAAAGCTAGAATACTGTTGAGATATCGTTCCCCGATGCATGAGTCGTTCCATTAAAACGACCGATAGCGGTTGGAGCTGTCCGTTTCAGGACCCAGTTTGTTTGGCCAGGGCATCACCTATAGCAAATTTTTGTCTGAACTTAACGAGCTGTATCCCATTCCAGAGGGGTCTCGAAGCTCGTGGATTTACCTAGGCTATTTGAATGTAGACTGCAGTGGCAATAACGGCGGTTTGCCTGCAGTAGACGGGGTTGAAACTATAGCTCACAGCCGGCACACTGTAGCCGATGCTACATGCAGTTCAGACGGATACAGTCAATCGGCAATGATAACTCATTTTCTGGTGAGTAGTGCATGAGAGTATACTATGCCTGTCACGTAGGCAACCTGCGCGTTTTCAGTCTGTAACACTCTTCCTTTTTACTTGGCACAAAAAGTGACTTGATTGTTCGACACATAAGCGAAAAAAATTTGAGAACAACGGAACTTGATCCACATAATATTGCACCACAGACAGCCTTTTGAGACGTTTTAACTTACCTACCTGTAGGATACGCAATTGGCAACCTCTAAAAAGGTCATTTAGGCATTGGTAGTGGTTGTCTCGACTTGATCCGAATCTTAGCCAAACACATTAGAATCAACTATCTATCTTCCGTAATGTCACCCGTTTACAAAACTAACAACCATCTGAAAATTCTTATCATTGAAAGTGCCATATATGAGATATTATGCTATGCTTAATCAGTTTTCAGGCCTACTGCACCCAAATAAACATTAGTCAATAGTATATCCTTTACAGTATGCAACTTGCCACTTGTCAATTGATCAAATTACATGACATTTGTATGCAGTGGATGATTAAACTTTCTAGTAAAAAGTATAGTTTTTTTTAATTTTTTTACTGAAAACATAACTATATATATGACACTGGGATATATATATATATATAATGTATTACACAATAAAAAACTATGTTAGTCCTATTTAATGTTTTGGGGACTATTTTCAGACTTCACAACTGCCTAATATGATTTAATGTAAAAAAAATATTCAACTTAATATCCTATACCCAATATCCTATGCCCAATTCAAGTAATGTGAATTAGATTAGGTTTAAATCGGAACATAACAGAACATTGTGTGAATTCGTATGGCCTCAGTGTTAGTCAAATTAGATATATTAACTGGTAATATATGATGATGTATTCCGCTGGCGATGAATTATCCCCCAGGGACTACCCTGTGCGGCAGCCTGCCAGGGCCACATGGCAGAAGTAAGACTCTGTCAGATGCCCTCCCATCCTAAGAGCGTGGACCTCTCTCTCTCTCTCTCTCTCTCTCTCTCTCCTCTACAGTCAAGGGCAAATGAATGTGTTGTATCTACATTGGTTGGCGTTTTTGAAGTGCTTCCTTCAGGGATCTTCCCTCAGCCCTCATAGCTCATGCCCCTGATAAAGTGATACAGGTGGAGTAGAGCGGAATCCCAGTGTAACTCATGGAGAGAGATGCAGATAAGGGAGACACTTGGCTGAATGGAGACACAGTTGTCTGATATTTCTATAAAATAGAAACATGTTTTATTGTTTACACTTACATACAAGCAGAAGTGCCCGCACACAGATACACACACACAGACACACACACACACACACACACACACACACACACACACACACTCATGGTCATAAACTACTTTGCAAAATAGACACGGTTGTCCTTAGCTTAGATAACCTAGGATCCCCTTTCAAAAAAAGTATGCTTGATGACATACACACTAAAATGTTTTATTAATTGTCATAAATATGAGAAATGCTCTAGGGTACAGGATGGTGTGATTCGAATTCATATTGCAGTTTGGAGGTGCCAGGGTCGGCACGACAGGGTATCTATTAATTTCCCATAGTATTATGGGATGGGACTCAAATGCAAACCGCGTTGGGATGAAATGTGAAGACCTGTCGCTATAACAACAGATACGGTTCCGCACACGACATGCTTCGGAGCCGAGCCGGAGCGGTTCGGATTGACCTTGGCGGGGGCTCGATCGATTCTCGCCTCAACTCGGTTTTGTGACTGTCTGGTACTGACCCGTCTTAGGGTTTGTTAGTCGGACTGAGAAAACACCCCACAGGCTTGAGAGATGATGTTGTCTCCTTCCCACGTCTTTGTTGTCGTTCGTCCTACACATGGCTCCTCTCTGCCATCTCTCTCCCCCTCTCCCCCCCCCCTCACTCTCTCTCTTGCTCTCTCACACCTCTCCCTCTCTATTTATCTCCCTCTCTCTATCTCTCTCTTGCGCACCCATCTCTCTTTCTCTCTCTCTCTCTCTTTCCCTCTGTCTCTCTCTCTCTCTCTCTCTCTCTCTCTCCATGTTTTTGTTTTTAACAGTTCACATAAGGTTATTTTTTTTAACTAGTAACCGTTAGAAACATAAGAAAACATTCGGCGACCGATGATGGTCTTCTATATTTATTTTTATTAAATAAGGCATAAATGAACGTAGACTCATGGAAGATTTTATTTGACTTTATAGCTAACAATAGGCTTTGTTCAGGAGAACATTGAATATGGTTTGAAGGAGGTGTGGTAGTGTTCAAGGGTGGGTGTTTTGGCTATGAACAGGCCTGGCAGCATTTGGATAGCGCTGGAAGGAGTGTAGTGATGGCAGGCCTTTTCACCATCAAGCTATGCAAAGCCATGGGGAATGCTTTACTTGTGGGATTGGCTGTGCTCGTTTGACTTTGGTCTTGGTCCCACGCTGAGATGTGTCCATGTGATATTGTGTCTTGATCAGGTTGAAGTTTATGGTTTGCAAACACTGCTTGTAAATTAACATATTTTCTAGGAATACATTTAGTCAGTCGAAGGTATAAAAAAAAAAGTACCACTGAAAGTGCCATAACAATGGATGGGTTACAATACCTGTTTGATTCCAAAAGTGCGGTGAAACTAAAAGCCTAATACTCTTTTAAATTTAAATTTGAATCTTCGTCATATTTGATTACGTTTGGGGTTAGAATGCATCAAAGTACAAAAAATGAAATGGTCATTAAATAGAACTACACTGAACTAACTAAACTAAGTCTGACACCAAGTTACATTTAAGCAGTTGATTTTTTAAAATCTGAATTGCAACAATGACACAAACACCATTGTTTTTGCACTTTGGTGTCAAATTGCAGCGGTGCTGGAAGCAATCGGAGAAATAAGTCGATTTGACTTAATGTCGTTGGTTTGAAAGAAAGCATGACTGGAAGACCGTCCAGGTTGTTAATACGGACCACAGCTCCGGCCTCGTTGCCTTTAAACCCTCATCCGCATCTGCTTCCAGAGTGCTGACACTGCTCTAAAGGCACTAGCTGGCCTGGTGTGTTTGGTGCAGTCTGCAGAGATGAGCTTGTTGTGATAGTTGCCTGTCATCTCACTGGCTTGTTGAATCCACCGTCAGACCTTTGAACGTATCCAGGGATGCTTTGTGATCGAGTCTTGTAAAACAGTTGCCCTTACTGAGAGTGTGTCGGAAGCATTGAAGAAAAAAAACTAAAACGAATCTGCCATCACAAATCTGAAACATTGAGTCAGTCACAGTTAGCCCTGGGGATTAGCACCGTTTAAAGGTGCCATGGATAATAGGTATAAGCCTCTTTGTGTGTCTAGATTTACGATCCATCGTTCCCTCTTCTTAATGTATAGTTGTTGCCTTCTTGTTGCTTCCAGCAGAGTATCAGCAATGACCAGTGGTGGAAAGTCAGGCAGGTTACATTGGAATAAATGAGTTAGCGGCTCAATGCTCGAGGTCATGGAAAAACAATTCCCAAGGTCCCCTGCTGTAAAAAAAAAAAAAAAAATTATATTAGAGGGACGGTTGTTTGTTCTTGAATGATGGTGAAGTTCAAAGAAGGGCATACTATTGGAATGAGGCAGCCCGCTGCACAAAGTTGTGGCTTTACTTGGTCACTGTTTATCTGCTGTAGTAAATTCTGTGAGCTATCTGGAGATTTGGGTTTTACGGGATGCTCTCTCAAATCACTCGGCCATACCTCATAGAGCAGCAGACGTGCGTCCGGAGGAAAAAGTTGTGCAAGTCAATCCTATCGAGAGCCCAGACTGATTGATACGTCTGACCAGAAAAACCAGCCAGAGACAAAAACAGCGTGTTTGAGAAAACGACGGGCCATTCCTGGTGCGTCGCTGTCGGTCTTTTCCCCCTCAGATAAACAAGGATCCCCAACAGAGACGGAATGACAGAAAATCCAGCCAGACTGGTCCTTTTGTGTCAGTGAGTCTGTCAATCTGTTTACTCCCCTCCCCTCACACGCTCTTGAATATGTCCGTCCGTCTGAGGACGGGTGAAGAACGAGTCTTGCCTCTTTTCTCTCTCTCTCTCTCTCTCTCTCTCTCTCTCTCTCTCTCTCTCTCTTGCTCACTGTCTTGGTTTTTCCTTCACTTTCAATTTCCAATTTCCATCATCACGCAATCAGGAAGAATCAAAAACATTCGGTGGTGACAACCTGGTAAATTAGATAATAAAAAAAAAGCTTCCTAGTTGCGTTCTGTCAAATAGAGGCCACCATTAATTGGGAATAACAAGTTACAGGAAATCTAATAGTGGGGTGAATAGGGAGGGCAACAAAAGGAAATGTTTCTTATTTAAAGCTTGCACCTATTCTCTTGAATATTTCAAAGGAGTGAAAAGAAGGCCCATCATCTTTCTTCCTGGAATAATCTGGGAGTCTGGAAATGCTTTTAGACTTCACTGCATGAATTCTTAGCCGTCATTCACAATTTTGCACTTTTCATTCCTTAAAGAAAATCCTAAAGACATATTTGTTTGTTTCAGCTACGTTGCATCGAAGACAAGATCGCACAGATAGTTAGATGTGTAATTTGTTATGCACATAAGCGCTAGCAGCTACATCTTTGCCGGTTATTGCAAGCTGCTAAGGTAGTTTGACAAAGTTGGCCATTTTGGAAACTGGGTATCACCAGGAAATTTCATTTTGGAAGAATGAAGCCTTACCTATTCAGCTTAAGCCCTGGAACATTCTTTACTTAGGCGTTCGGGTCCACACCTAAGGGAGGGGTTACACAGACGTTGTTCTCTTGACTCACCAGAGGTGCGTACGTTATGTGTTTTACATGTTGACCCTACTATCTGTCCTGAAAAAAACCTCCTCCCTCATTGAAACCATAGTTAAACTGTCAGCCGTCTTTCGTATTTCAGCCTCCGATTCCTATTCACTGTTACTCTTATTTGCATTCGGGAACTCAAGCCCACATGTGGATCTTCCCTGCTCTCCTAATGTCCACACATGGTGCTTTCAACAACTCCCTGCTTCCCTCTCTCCCTGCAGTAACCCACCAACCACACACTACACCGCTCTGGCAAGTGTGTGAAAGTGAGGAGGGGCATGGGCTAGCATATGTAAGTGGCCTGATTGGCTGTGTCGGCAATCCGGGGGCGTGGTTTACTTGCACGCTGCCTGCAGGGGAGGCTGATCAGGGGGACCAGCCTGTAGTCTTGGAAAGATCTGCTTCTCCTTCACTGCGGAGGGTTGGGTCAAAACGATTGAAAGAGGGCAGGAAGAAAAAGAAGACGTGTTAAGTCCTGTGGGAGGTGTAGATCCAGTATGGATGAGCCTGCAATGAGATGACGAGAGGTGAGTGTGTGTGTGTGTGTGTGTGCGTGCGTGCGTGTGTTTGCGTGTGTGTGCGCGTGTTCTTCTTCTGTTGCTCACTCCGCTGCTATTAGACAAAGTAGTACATGCA
The DNA here is from genome assembly GCA_036024795.1 of Galaxias rostratus. NCBI lineage: Eukaryota > Metazoa > Chordata > Actinopteri > Galaxiiformes > Galaxiidae > Galaxias > Galaxias rostratus. Next base: position 3,961 of record JAVQJS010012370.1, on the reverse strand, counting down.
GATAAGACATTACTGCAGATGTGCATGTCCTAAGAGTCATTTATGGAATAAATAATATAAAGGATTTTTCAAAAACCCAAGTAGAAATTTTGTTGGAGAGAGGGGACGGGGGGGCGCTTATATTCTGTGTGTTTGTTTATGGCTCTGTTTTGTGTCTTTAAGAGAGCATTTGTGAAAGAGTGCCCGCGTATTAGGCCCTCAGCACAAATGAATGAGGTAAAGAGCTGAGTTTGTACGGCTTCTCCCTCCCTGCCTGGAAGCACCCAAAGTTATTACGGACCAATATCCGCTTGGCTTGTCCTGAAGAGGCTTTTGAAGCTTTGCCTTTGCTCTCTCAAGAGGCGCGAGAAGTGTTCAGACGCGTGTGCGTTGTTTTGAAGTCTTTTGTCATTGCCATTAGCTTGCCCACTCAGTGGGCCACATTCTCTTAGCAGAGAGATAGGACCAGCAGGGTCCCTCTGCTGTAGAAATCTGTAATGAGTTACTTGAAACCCCCAGAGTTTCATATATATATATATATATATATATATATATATATATATAATATCTTCAAATAGGTGTTTAATGTAGGGAATATTGTGGGCATATATCTGTATAGCTAGTGTTTTAGCTATATCATTTTAAGACATTTCGGTAGGCATGGTAATAATCTCTTAGAAGCTGAAAACCAGGGTTTTTTCCACCTCTTGTTGCTCCTGTTATAGATTGGGACCCTGCTGCTCCTGAAATACTGACCTATTTAGGGCCTATTAGTTTGGAGTTTGGAGTCTCACACCCAGTTTTGATGTCACAGCAAGTCTCAAAGGGAAGACTTCAATATTTTCATTCACAATTATGAGGAGGCCAAATAAGTTACTAAGAACAGTTCGATATAACTATTTGAGGTTTTGTCAAATTTGTCATTGCATGGGAAACTTATGGTGGTTTTCAACAACTGTACACACACCACTGTCCCTTTCAATGCTGAAATTAAAGCAATCTTTCTTTGATCATCATTTGCCTTGAAGAGCTTGGTTGTTCCTGCTTCTTTATATTGTGCTTTCTGACGGTGGGACTTTTTAGTGGGATTTATTTGTATGTATAATAATAACGCGTTGTCGTTGGACTGGACATGTACAAGTTGCGTCGACCTTTGCCAGGTATTTAACGCTTTGTGTTGGTCTTTACCTGGATGGCAGTGTCGTTCTCCTATTGAATGTGTCCTTGCACGGTGATGCATTGAGAGAAGACAGGAGCATTCAGCTTCTCTGCCACAAGGCTGTGTGAGCAAACTCATCTTGCTCGCTTCAATAGGAGAGTGCTAATAGAATACTGTTCTCTTTCTCTGCTCTCTCTCTCTCTCTCTTTCTCTCTCTTTCTCCGGCATTCTGTATGTTTCCTGAACACACACACACACACACACACACACACACACACACACACACAAAGACACACACACACACTTAAAGACAAAGACACACACAGACCCACTTTGTGATTTTGCAGGCATGAGTCAGAATGCCCGTGTCTTTGTCTGGTTGTGTCTGAAGACAGCCGACCACTGAATTCTATCCTTGTGCTCGTCTTGGTGTTTCTCTGAGCTAGCACTTGTTACTGTAGGTGTGTTGAAATGTTGGGAGTGTGCATGAGTCGGCATTTATAAAACACTGTGATATCACGAGTTGAGCTCAATAAGTATTCAATTAATGCAAGAGGGACTAAATGGAGTGTCTTGCCATCCACCGTGTCATCTGGAAGTGTATTTGCACACGTTAACTTCACACAGAATCTCCGGTCTCGCTTTAATCCGTTACCACGTTACACAAGTTGTCAGGGAAATCATACTGTAGCCACTGCTTAAGACAGCCTGCAACCATGCCGGGAGCTATAATTAGAAAGCCCCCTCTCCTATCCTGTGGCCTAATATTAGAACGGCGGGGCGTCCGAAGATTAATTACCAGTGTGATTTCACTCATAAACACACTACCCACAGTGCATGCGGCTGATTGGCTGGAGGGCTTGTCCAATAGGTGACGCAGGTGTCGCTTTAAGTTTAGTCCATCGAGTTTCCGACTCGTGGTGAGATCACAGAGGTAGCCTGTGTTGTCGTGTCGAAGTGAAATGCAGGTATGTCTGGCCAAGTATGTTGTGCTTAAGGACTATGTGTCTATTCGATTCAGAAGTTCCAGAAGTTTTTTTGAGAGGTTGTTGAATATATCTACTGTCCTGATAAGGAAACATGCAGCCATTCGTTTTACTATTAAGTACTCTTCGTCCTGCTTCTCATCTTCAACATGCATTGTCTGGAACAGTGGTACATGGGACCATAGAAAACTTTTCCGATCAAGTGATTAAATAGTAACCATAGATTTTGTTTATTCATCTTCAGAAATTGGTGTAATCCAACAATCATTTACCATTTTGAACAGTTGTACTAGTCAATAGTTGTTAATAGATGAAAAGATGAAGAGATGCATGAAATAAAAGACAGTAATTTCTTATTTGATGCATTAATTACATTTCATTTTAACATGGTATTACTCAGATGATAAGTAGTTGTATCCAAGCAATTTAAAAAAGAAGAGTTTGAGGTTTAGGAAATTGTGTATTTTTACGATGGTGCAATGGTAACTGTTGTCATCTTCGATCTAGAGGGTTCTGGGTCGTCTGGGGCCTTTTTGTGTGGAGTTTGCATTCCCTGTGTTTGTGTGGGTTCTCGCCGGGTGCTCCGGCCTCCTCCCACAGTCCAAAAACAGGCAGGTTGATTGGTGACTCATGGGTATGAGTGGTTGTCTGTCCTTATGTGTCGGTCCCTGATTGACAAGTGACCTGTTGAGGGTGTAACCCAACTCTCTCCCTGTGTCGGCCAGGAAAGGCTCCAGTGCCCCAGCGACCCAACAAAGAATGGGTGGTATAACTCATAGAATGGAATAGAATGGAATGGAATGGAATGGACTTAGAACGGTGCAGCAACTAGAATTTGTCACTGTTTCTTGCTGTTGCCACACATTCTAATGTTTTTTAGATCTCAGCAGAAACTCCTTCAAATACAGCACAACATACTGTAAAGAAGATGAAGCTGGGGTGGAGGTGGGCAGGAGCAGAAGCATTGTGTGGTGCAGCAGTTAGCGAGCGGTTGCAGGAGCAGTGGGGTGAGTGACTGCGGTTTAGTAGCCGTGTTAGACTGTGAACTTTGAACTTTGACTGTGGCGACTGGTTCATTGACGGGACGTGGGTTAAGGCCCTCAGGCTGTCTGGCGTTGCCTGCCTGAACCGGATCTCCCAAGGCATCGCATCCCATGTCGGTGATTCGAGTGTTCATCCGTTTTTTAATTCAAATCGACGCCACTTAACACTCAATCTGCTGTGTGCGCATGGCAGGTGGTGACGGACAGAGCTATGCGTCGTTTGTGAATCCTGGCGTGTCTGATGAGCATTTCTTCTGGAGAGCGCCCATGTCCCGACAGCAAGGGTGCCAACTTGGCCGACTCTCAGGAGACCAGACATTGAAGGGTGTCACTGTAGCGGGCAGGACTCGCTATATGCTATACGGCTATGGATAGATACCAGGGAGGAGAGAGCGGAGAGAGAGAGGACAGTGGTCCCTGTTCGGCCTTTACCCCGGTTTGTTGGTAGCGGGCGGCGTTGTTTACCTAAACACCGTAATACCGATACTGCCCCTGCTGCAGACCGCCTTGTGAATCCTCCCAGTGATCACCTTGGGCCGGCTGCCATTTTATTCATCACGCACACAAAGCTCTCGTCCTCTCCCACTCGGTCTCTTCCTCTGTCTACGTATTTCTTTCTTTTTTTCAATCGGATGTCTTTTTTTTTCTGTCTCTGGTGTGTCTGTCTGAGCTGATGTAAGGATGGTTAACAGGGGGTGAATGAAGTTCAGGTCCGTCAGCGCTTTCCGGAATCGATAAGGCCCCGGTGTGGGCTTTCAGCTCGTGTCTCTCGGTAGCAACAAACATGACAAATG